>RXPK01001754.1:0-80962 GCA_004143645.1 Protaetia brevitarsis
GAAAAAGAATAACTACAGGTTATTCCCAATGAACACGAACATGACGCCCAGAATGGATAGGCGATGGGAGAATTAGACAGGAATGGGAATACATAGACTTGCGCGAGGCAGGTTTGACCACCTGTGACGTCTACAACCAACCATCCTAGACGTCTTTTTTGCCTTCTGCATTGCAAATCGAGCCGATAAGTATCTTTATTTGTGAGCCTAGGAGGGAGATGTCAATGATGATTATGTTAATTAATTAACTTGTATTCTGCAAGTAAAAAAAAGTATTGATTTTATAATTATCTGTCAATTCAAAACAGACGTATTATTATTAATTATTACACAACACACAAAAGAGTTTAGTATACGGCCAAATGTTCGCAACGAACGAGTTACATTGATTGAACATTATCGCATTAAATAATGATAATAATAATAAACAATAACCGACAGTGTCAATTCGTTTTACCCCCCGGTTACAATCTAAAACGAACCATGAATGGGTAAATCGGCATCTTTGCTTCTTCTATGAGGAACTGTGATGCCGTTAGTTCTCAGCCAACGGAAAAGCGATAACGTGGCTATCATCGCGAGACGCAAATAAAACACAAATATATACTATCATGGAGGCGTATAAAGCCGCATCTGAATCGGAAAACAGATGTTTAACATACCGACCTCGGGTCCCGTTCAATCGCTTCATTGTATAATAATTAATAGAAAATAATCGTTAATATTGATTTAATAGAATTGTTATGGACCTAATTTACCCAGTGTTTCCACTACGTTCGATGCGTAATACAAGTATTATAGTTAATGTGTAATTATAAGCAGCTTTTTTGTCTCTTGATTATTGTATCGTTTGGTCAGTGGAAGCTCGGCTTTATTCGAGTTGGTGATAGATAATAAAGATGAAGCTGAGAATACATGGAGATGTTTGTAATTTTATCTGTGAACAATGTGTGATTTTTGTTTACCCCTTTCAAAATTATCGTATATGGTCTATTGAAAATTCACACGAATTTTAAGGAACTTACTTGCACGCAATAAAGCTGGGTTTTGGTTTAGAGTGCCCGGAAGAAGAATTGTGGGTCGGGTCTTCAACAGCGATGCTCAAGAACATCAACAACAATCTTGACCATCATTTACAATGAGCTATAGATGACTAGAATTGAGAATATGTTGGGCTGGCTGTAAAGTTTCAAAAATACTCAAATCACAGAAGCCGTGCAATCTTTGTTTAGTTTGAGAAGCGACTCTATCTAGATAGCAGTAATATACACAAAGATGGCTTGGCAAAAATACACTATAACAAATTTAAAAAATATAAATTAAAAATACACTCGTAATTAAAATAAATTGGTAAAAACTAAATTTAAATTCTTAACTGTAACTCCAAATAGGATTAACAAATTCAATTAAGTATTGATAATGTTTTTGTTAACTTCATCAGCGATATTCTAAAATGTAATAATGATGATAATACAATTCTGATCATCGACATCAGTTTATACAATTAAGGTCAGAGGCATATGCCAACGGAGTCAAACTTTTAACAGTTATTGAGTACAAGCATCATGGAATGGCGTATATGACACAGATTTAGTAAATGAACAGTACGAAAATATTTTTAAAAACCTTACATGAAACTCGTTTAATTCGGCTGCTTCCCCTAGTTAAACAAATAAAAAATTAAACAGAAAAAAAAGGTAAACTGGATAAATAACAAAGTCATAGAGAGTAGTGATAAATTAAGGGCTCTATATCATTTGTATAAGGCGAGTCGTCAATGTAATGATATCCTTCATTTATACAATAGTGAAAAAAAAGAAACACAAATTACTACTTTTAAAAACTAAAAGAGATTATTTCAATAATATCGAGTTAATTCAGAAAATAAATCAAAAGCTGTTTGGAGCATTATAAATCAAAAATAAAACATCACATCACAAAATACCAATAAATTTGAAAATTAATGATGAGCTAATACAGGATGAGCAAAAACTAGTGAATTTATTTCTGGAGCATTTTAATAACGTTAACGTAAACAACTCCATTAATGAACTTTGTAGTAGTAAGTCTGACAATATAAATCTTGAGAACGTTCGCGTGAATTCAATGTATCTGTTCCCGACTGACTCGATTGAAGTAGAAAAGTGTGATCTGTAATCTAGCAAATAAAAAATCAATCGGGTTGGCGGATAACATCCATGTAATATTATGAAAAGATCATCTTCACTGATTTAGTGCCACTTTATGCCATATGATGGAAAATACCAAGTATATTTCAGGCGGAAATACACGCTATTGGAAGATGTGTTCAGTTCAATATGGATAGGAACTATCGGAAGCAGGAGATTATCATCATGTCTGATAGTCAAGCAGCCATCAAGGCGCTGAGCTCATATGAAATCAGCTCCAAGATGGTCTGGGAATGCCTAGGGAAAACTAAATGAGCTAGGCAAAAGAAATAAAGTAACCCTCCTGTGGGTTCCCGGGTCACACAGGAGTGGAAGGAAACGAAATAACGGATAAACCTCGCAAAAAAGGGGCTGGAATGCTTTTTGTAGGGCCTGAACCATTCTGCGGGTTAAGTAGCAGTACAATACTGAAGAAACTAAAATAGAAATGGAGCAGAAAAAATCCAGTTATTGGAAAATTCTGCAGGGAATGAGCAAAGTAAAATTCTTCTGGGAACTATAACCAGAAGAGGTTTACAGAATGCATCACCTGAGTAAGAACAAAGTTCGCATTTTAACAGGAATACTTTCAGGCCATTGTAGACTGAAGGACACCTGACTACGCTGGTTGGAAAAGATCCTGAATGCAGATTCTGTGGGGAAACAGATGAAACACCCATCCATCTCCTCTCAACTGCGTAGCACTGTGCAACTCGAGGGCATTTCAACCTGGGAGCAATGTGAAATCGAAGAGGGAGACTTTACCTAGACTGGGCCCTCTGACATCCTACACTTTCAAAAGGAATAGGACTGGAAAGCCAGCTGTAAAGCAGCAAGAATAGGGGACACAATAGTCTTTTAAGTCGTAGTGTAACAACCCACCCTTTTACTACCACACATTATAATACATGCCATATGATCCAAGTTTCCTGAATCTTATCAAATAGCTAAAGATAACAGCTGCGCATGAGAAAGGCAATATTCATAACATTGACAATATAGACCTATATCTATATTACCAGCCTTTTTCCGTAGTATAGTAAGTATATGAAAAAATTTAAATAACAGAATAGTATCTTATTTAACAAAATTAATTTAATACGACGACCCAGTTTAGCTTTGTAGCTGGTAGATCAACAGAAATTAGCTATATATAAGTCCTGCAAAAACTAATTCAAAACTTAGATAATAAAATGAAAACTGTTTGAAATTATTATGAATTTATCAAGAGCATTGATATGCTTGATCGTGAAAATACTTTGTGAACAACTACTAATATTGGCATTAGAGATGAAGTACTTTAATCTTCTGAGATCATATTTAGGTAAACCGTAAACAGTTAGTCCATATGAGAGGTTGTTGTATCTGCGACTAGTGATATATGGGAGAGGTGTTCCTCAGGAATCCATCCTTGGGCCTACACTTTTTTTGGTGTACGTTTCAGATCTGCCAAACTTTGTAAATATTGACTGTTTGTATCAGTTTTGCTGATGACACACATGTATTGTGTCATCTTGAAATTGTGGAAATTTAAAAACCATAGGCAGTCGTACAAATAGCGAAATTCTAAATTGGAGCAGGCAGAATAGTTTGCCAGATAAATGGAAAATAAGACAGTAGCCTTACAATTTAATAATCGAAAAAATGAGAGTTTGTATTTAACAATGAGTGGCAAATCAGTGCAGTTTGTTTCAAGTACTAAATTCTTGGGTATCCATATTGATGGCGCACTGAATTGGTCGGTCCATATAAGTGAGATACAAAAGAAATTGAATTCGTGTTGCTTTGCCATCCTTAATATTCGCGATAGCGTTGACATTGAAACATTGAAAATCTTTTACTACGCATATGTCTTCTCACGGTTACGGTATGGTTAACTTTTGGGGCTCACAATTAATTTTATAGAAGTCTTTCGCGGAAAACGTATAATTCGTTTTATGTTAAAAAAACCTGCTAAAAGTCATTGCACAACCGCTGTTTCAACAATTTGGGTATACTTCCGTTACCGTGCTTGTATATATATGAGTTGCTCGTGTTTGTATTTACAATAAAGTTTATTCACGTAGGAATGCTGATCTGTAGCTCAAAATAATTTACGGGAATTGCGATTTGGGCATTCCGTCTCATTAAATGCGCATTTTTTATTTGCTTCATAAAAACGCATTTTGTAACAGCTTTTTGCCGTAGCGAAAAGTGCTTCATTGTGATACGCCTTTTTTCATTTCTATAGGTTGGCTGTATTGAATACATTAGACAGAAAGCAAAATTGACGTTTAATGCATGTAAATTGTAAATACTATAATCAAAAATTCTATACAAATATTTAGTTTACATTGTTATTGTTATGAAACGTGAATTACTGTATCATTACACTGACGGAACAAGTATCTTGAGCAGTATTGTTATGCCAGGCAAATTCTCGTAACAAAGTTTTTGCTGAGTTATGTTATTGGCTTTAATGGTAGACTCTTGTGATTGAGGATCATTCGATGATATAACTCTAGAATGACCAGATGTACTTGGCCTGATAAGTGTGCGTAACAGCCGCCTTTACTTTTCATAGATGTTTCGATGTACCCTCAGCTACCGCAGATGACTTCCATCCACCATGACGTTTTATAGTCAGCAAATCATGCCTGCGTCTGCTAAGTGTGTAGCACTAGAACGTCTGAAGCAATGTCCAGTATAAAGCTCTGAATTGGGCAATTTAGAAAATCAGCTATTAATTAGGCATTTGCCAATCGTATTAATTCCAATCGGCACGATATACAATAACCATTGCGATATGTAAGGAGAATCTTGAATGATTAATATTTTTGGTCGCAGGGCGACATATTTTTTAATTAAAGTAATCCATCTTTCATCCGTAATTGCAAAAACTCTTACGATATTATTTTTGCTTTAGGTACTGTCACCAAAATATCACTCTTAAATTCTAAATCATGTATGGACATTATTGTAATTCATCTCGTCTACAGGCATCTGTGTAACCCATTATTAAAACGATCTAAAATTAAATGCATTACATAAAAATTACATTTGCAAATAAATCGTACCTTTATTGCTAAATACAATGCGTCAGAACCTTCTTCTATAAATTTATTAATATCTTTAATGCATAAAATTTAGATTTCTAGCCTCGTATCCCTCAGAGAATCGTTTTAAATAGGCTTGTAATTTAATATATTTTGATATGTCTGTATTTTATAATGGAAAAGCAAGAACGAAGCATGGAATACATAGACCATAAGGTAGAAGATTTCTTATTTTACCTTGTAATTCAAAATATGCCAATAAAATGTTTTCAGATATTGTGTTGACATTATTCTGTACAGCCCATAGTTCAAATTGATGGTAGCATTTTTCATATACTGTTTTTGATTTTTTTCGGTAATAAATTTATGACGGCGTTTATCCGCAATTTCACGCAGTTGTGGTGGCGTACAAGATAAATTTGTCTCAGTATCACTCATTTTTTACAGTTTACAGAGACTATATTATGAAATATATTGTTTAAACAATTTAAATAGCCGAATTTGAATTTTGAATTCGTCAAATGTCAATCGTATGTCAATGTAACCAACTTCATATAAAAATAAAACTCAACATTTTTAATGAGATTTTTATTAAGTATTTATTATCAATTTATAATGCAAAATAGAAAAAATAGTATAAAGGACTCGTTTCATAAGGCTTTTTGTCGCACTCGTTCATTAGAAAACTCGCCTGCGGCTCGTTTTCTAAACTTGAACTCATGCGACAAAATCATGCCTTATGAAACTCGTACTTTAATATACTATTATATGAACACGGTCCTGAATACAGAGCTATTAAGGCATTCAACAAATTGCCTTCACAAATAAGAAGAATAACGAATGCTAAACAATTTAAGGCCTCAGTTAAGGCGTACCTTTTACATGAATGTTTTTATAGTTTTATTGATTATTTAAACGCTTAAGAACTAGACGAACATATGTTATATTATTATATGTTGTAAATGTTGTGTAAAGTGTTGACAATGAGGTTGCTAATCTCAACTAAAATTCTGTTATTGTTTTTTTTTTATTTTTGACGAAACTAATGTCAATTTTATTGTGATCGATGGTAAATAAATAAACATTACATAACATTACATAAACAATTTATTTTATGTGGACGCGAAATGTTACATGTTATTAATTCATTACTCTAAATTGCAGCGATTTGTACTTGCTGTTGTAGTTGCAATAAAATTTGCTAAACTTTCTTTAAATGGTGCAAATAATACTTCACTATTTTGATATAGCAATAATTTCCAAGAATTCAGAATGACATCGCTAAAATGCATTTTTGGTAAATCCTTTTCATGAAGGGAAGCCTCACTGCGACATCTTTGAGAAGCAATTCATCAGATGAAAAGATCTTTTCATCGGCTAAGTGAAAAATTAAATTTCACCCCAATCACTCCCGGGTCATCCAATCGGTAGTTTAATTTACGTGTTATAACATAGTCGAATACCCCCGAAATAACAGTTTGCGAACGTGAAATAACACGCCTAATATATAAACTCACGGCTCACAGTCCCATCCGCACAGTCCACGACATGATTTGATAACCTAGAATCTACGAGACAACGAACGTCTAAACTACATCAAATCGACCTGTAATTATATCCTGATTGATATGTTATTATATACCTCCACGTAATTACACATACCGCTGTCCCTTACCAGCACGAAATATCCGCGCTTCCTACGCGAAGACATCGACTCCAGAGCGAGTCCCATTAACTGGCACCTCTTCGTGGTTTGACGGGCCATAAAAATTGTTTTTTAATGCCGGGTTCGTTCTTAAATAATAATCACGGCGGCGTTGCCTTTCTCTCTATCCGTCTCTATCTTTCCACCGTCCGTGGCGGCGATTTCGGTTTTCTTCATCTTGTTGTTTCTTTCTTTTCTTTTTTATTTTTTCCTTTTTTGTTTTCGTCTCTCGCGTCCCGATTTTAATTTTCATGGGACGAACGCGGCCAGAAAGGGACCGAGTTGATTGAGCTGTCAGCCGCAGGGGGAACAATGGAGTTTTAATCATCTAATTACATGTCTGGGGCCTCTTTAGTTGCTGGTGTTATGGCAACTTGTAAACTCGATTGTTTCGGGGCTTTTCTAGCCACGCACCGCGCTCCCAGGTCGTTCTTGTGAATAGTTGCGTGTGCAGCGTGGGGTGTTGTTATATTATGCTCAGTGTGTGTGTTGGGTATAGGTATATTATTAGACAGGGACTCGCCGAGGCTAGTTTGAAACCATCGCCGCTATGTGAGAAGACGAGACCCTAAACTATCTTGTAGTACAGATCGTGTTGATGCCTTCCGTTACGGTTTTCGTGTGGTATTAAGAGAGTTAATTTAAAAAGAAACGCTAATAGATTTTGTGTCCAATACACTAAAGGGAATATTGCTGTAATTTTACATTGTACAGCAGTGGGGGCTCGTGAGTTATGAAAGAGGGTGGGCACAATACAAGAACTTGCCTATTTTTTTGTACATAAAATCCATTCTCCTATTTTTCATGCTGGAAAAGACGTCTGTGACTTTGTTGTAAAAATGCGTTCAGTCGATCTTCTAACATTGTGCTTCTCCGAAAAGTCTTAATGTGTTTGAGAGAGGAAAAACATCGTTCACATACTGCTGTCGACATGGGGGTTGTACAAATAATATCCAACAGTTTATATGTTTCCGTCAAAACTTTTTTTAAATAGTTGTATGTTATGAACACTAAAAGTGGCAAAACACCACCTACATGTACGTCACACATGTCCTCGCGCTCATAAATTACTGAAAGTTCACTTTTTAATTTCACGCTGTCCAACATAGGATAAGATTTCACTTTTTTTTATACACATAATTAACCGACACAAAATATAAAAATGCGTTCAGTCGATCTTCTGACATTGTCCCTCTCAGAAAAGTTTTAATGCGTTTGAGGGTGGAAAAACATCATTCACATACTGCTGTCGACATGGGGCTTGTACAAATAATATCCAAGAGTTTATATGTTTCTGTCAAAACTTTTTTTAAGTTGTTGTGTGTTATGAACATTAAAAGCGGCAAAACACCACCTACATCTACGTCACACATGTCCTCGAGCTCATAAATTACTAAACGTTCACTTTTCAATTTTACGCTGTCCAACATAGGATAAGATTTCACATTTTTTTTTTATACACATAATTAACCGACGCAAAATATAAAAATGCGTTCAGTCGATCTTCTGACATTGTGCTTCTCAGAAAAGTCTTAACGCGTTTGAGAAAGGAAAAACATCGTTCACATTCTGCTGTCGACATGGGGGTTGTACAAATAATATCCAACAGTTTATATGTTTCCGTCAAAACTTTTTTTTTAAATAGTTGTATGTTATGAACACTAAAAGTGGCAAAATACCACCTACATCTACGTCACACATGTCCTCGCGCTCATAAATTACTGAAAGTTCACTTTTTAATTTCACGCTGTCCAACATAGGATAAGATTTCACATTTTTTTTATACACATAAGTGACCGACGCAAAATATAAAAATGCGTTCAGTCGATCTTCTGACATTGTGCTTCCCAGAAAAGTCTTAATGCGTTTGAGGGTGGAAAAATATCGTTCACATTCTGCTGTCGACATGGGGGTTGTACAAATAATATCCAACAGTTTATATGTTTCCGTCAAAACTTTTTTTTTTAAATAGTTGTGTATTATGAACACTAAAAGCGGCAAAACACCACCTACATCTACGTCACACATGTCCTCGAGCTCATAAATTACTGAAAGTTCACTTTTCAATTTTACGCTGTCCAACATACGATAAGATTTCACTTTTTTTTTTATACACATAAGTAACCGACGCAAAATATAAAAATGCGTTCAGTCGATCTTCTGACATTGTGCTTCTCAGAAAAGTCTTAATGCGTTTGAGGGTGGAAAAACATCGTTCACATTCTGCTGTCGACATGGGGCTTGTACAAATAATATCCAACAGTTTATATGTTTCCGTCAAAACTTTTTTTAAGTTGTTGTGTGTTATGAACACTAAAAGTGGCAAAACACCACGTACATCCACGTTACATATGTCCTCGCGCTCATAAATTACTGAAAGTTCACTTTTCAATTTTACGCTGTTCAACATAGGATAAGAGTTCACATTTTTTTTATACACATAATTAACCGATGCAAAATATAAAAATGCGTTCAGTCGATCTTCTGACATTGTGCTTCCCAGAAAAGTTTTAATGCGTTTGAGGGTGGAAAAACATCATTCACATACTGCTGTCGACATGAGGGTTGTACAAATAATATTCAACGGTTTATATGTTTCCGTCAAAACTTTTTTTAAATAGTTGTGTGTTATGAACACTAAAAGCGGCAAAACACCACCTACATCTACGTCACACATGTCCTCGCGCTCATAAATTACTGAAAGTTCACTTTTCAATTTTACGCTGTCCAACATAGGATAAGATTTCACTTTTTTTTTATACACATAATTAACCGACGCAAAATATAAAAATGCGTTTCAGTCGATCTTCTGACATTGTCCTTCTCAGTAAAGTTTTAATGCGTTTGAGGGTGGAAAAACATCATTCACATTCTGCTGTCGACATGGGGCTTGTATAAATAATATCCAACAGTTTATATGTTTCCGTCAAAACGTTTTTTAAATAGTTGTATGTTATGAACACTAAAAGTGGCAAAACACCACCTACATCTACGTCACACATGTCCTCGCGCTCATAAATTACTGAAAGTTCACTTTTCAATTTTACGCTGTCCAACATAGGATAAGATTTCACATTTTTTTATACACATAATTAACCGACGCAAAGTATGACGATTTTTTCCATATCTTCGTTGTACTTAATTTTATGTCGCAAATAAACACTGTCTAACTATTCACCTATGTCCACTTTGCCTAGAACATTAAAATCCACGCATGCATTCATGTAAGAAACGGAATTTTCGTATTTCTTTGCCCTCTCTGCAATATGCTTTAAATCATTTAACCCTTGTTTATTCCACCCACTGACTTCTTTCTTAGAAATTAAGCAGATAAAGCAAAATAGTTTATTTGTTAGTGAACATCCGCATATACACACATATTTTTATTAAATACTCTATTGTAAGTTCGAGTTTTACTTGTGGAAGTGTAGTTTATTTGAAGATCAGGTATAGGCGTTCCTTTCTCTTTAATTAAAAGTTTTTCCTCAAATGAGAGCGGGTTTTTTTTTAAGATTTCGCACTCAATTAACTTCCATCATTAATAATAAACGCCACTTCAAATCTTTGAAATCACACATGCGCGGTACGCGTTGAAAACGATGCAGTCGCAACGAATGCAAGACTTTAATTGGAGACACGGTATTGCGTGCCCCAAAGCGACCATATAAGCGCATATAGCGAAGATGAACGGAGCCGTGCGATTCATACTCCAAATAGGTACATCGGAAAGAGTGCCCCGGAACATAGTTTGCTTCGCATATGCGCTAGCGTCTGCGGTGCGGATGGAAACTTTGATATCAACGTTATAAAAATACGTAAACATAATAAAATAAAATAATGCACTGAATTACATGCGAATTTCTTTCTATGTTTATCTTGGTGGTTGGGTGGGTACGTACCCTTGTGTCCTTTAGTACTAGCTGCCATAAAGAGCTTTATTCTGCTAATTTTACCCAGCTGTGTATAAACTCACCTCTTGTATATATAATTTTCTGTGTAAATAAAACTGTTTAAAACTGACCTTTGACTGAATTAGATTGTAACCCTGGATTACTCACTAGAGCTACTCGTAAAGCAATTTAATTAATCTATTTTACACTTTGGGTGATTTTCATAATGTCACTTTAAAGCTTTAAAATCACTTTAATTCAAAGTTGTCATAAATAATACACAGACTTTTGTTAAAGTGGTAAAGTGACATTTATTACGAAACCCGCCCTTTCTCAAATTATTACTGGTAGCCATAACCCTTTTTTATCGCCTGTCAAACGTATAATGAATTTAGTCTGCAGATCCATTTGTGGCAGCGCCATCTGTGTTGCAAGGGATTAGTTCGCTAGGTTAGGAAACTACACAAGTTGTTATTTAATTTATTGTTATAAGGAATAATTTTAACAAATTTTATTTAATTTTCATTCTACAATATCTATCGTTGTAAATTAACCCTGGTAAAATAGAACACCGTTACATCATTTTAAATATACAAAACGAAAGAAATGATATTTATCAATATGACAGAATGATTAATAAGCTCTCTTAACATGCCCATAGGCACTTTATTGTATTATGTTGCACAACAAATTGGTGCGACCACAAATATAAGCTTCAATTTATTAACCCAGTTAATCTTATGTTGGCCAATTGTTTGTAAGAAATCAATTATTTATTTTTAATTCCTTTTAATCATTTCCTTTGTTTTTTTCTTTTGTAAAATAAAGATTATTAATTTTACTTCTCTACTCACTGCTAATATAATATTATTGAAGTAAAAATCTTACTCAATAAACACTGACGTCAGACTCTCATTATTGCATCTACTATATTTACATATTCTAACATATAGGGTGTAGATACGTACACAGTAGCGAATACCAACTCCCAACTTAAATAATTTCACGGTTGTTTAGTGACGGCACGGTAAATACGCAGTAGTCATTTGTTTGAATTAGAATTCGACATGGTCTGAGGTTAGGGGGGCCTTTAGGAGCTTTAGAGTGTATACGTTGTTAGTGCTGCGTTTCGGTAGATAGGAAATGAACGAGTGCGAGAGCGGGGTCCCCTTCGCATGTTCTGGGTTTAAATTAATTTTACGTGTCATTGGTTTCAGTTGTTTCGATTTTTTTTTTACTGGTTCCTATAAGGCTCGTTTGTTCGGATAATGTGTGCCTGTGTGCCTTTTTTTTTTTTTGATTGGTGTATTTATCGGTTTAATTACTTTTTCTTTTTTTCCCACGGAAGAATCACATTGTCGTTGAATGTTGTGCGAATGAATAAGTAAGTGTCGTAACGGTTTGTGGAGGAAATGAAATATATGTAAAACACTACTTACATTAAACCAGAGCGTAGATGAATTGGGGTAAAAAGTCAGCTAGATTCCTCGTTCAGTTCAATTGGATATTATCTTAAAGTTCATCCAATAAGTTAGGGCCTTATACCTTAAGGCAGCTCAGTATCTTGTCGAAAGAAAGGTTAACTTTCCCAATAGTTGCATACTCTGACAAAATATTCCGGCGCTCACACCCTGCTCGTTTTTCGAACCTTCCATAAACCAGCAGGTGTTCACGTTGCATCTCCAGTCCTCTATGTTTGGAGAAAAAGTAGTGACACACATTATGTCTGATGGCATTCCCAAGATACTGTTGGAAGTAACCGATTCTAGCAGCTTGTTGGACACACAGGTATGAGTATGTGCAATTGATTTGCTACGTGTCAAAGGCAAAATGCAGTTAGTCTGGCATCTATTTCCACAACAATGTCCAAGAGTGGTAAATCTGGATGAACTTCTAATGCCAGTGATGGAGAAGAAGAAATTGCTCTAGTAATTGCTATAGCTGCAATTCTTTGTACGGATGTGTGAGTTTTGCTGTGGATCTGGCTTACGGCAGCTTTGGCCATCAAGCTACCATTTCATAGGTAATGGTTGAAGTAGTACGTCCAATCACATAGAGATAATGAACTAGCTTTGGAGATAGCTACCGAGATTTTTCACATAACCTTCGGCATGTCCATAAGGATAGCCTTGCCTTGAGAATGATCTTTACCAAATACGAATTCCAGATTAGTGTGTTATTATATAAGATGCCCAGACATTTTATCTACAGATGTATGGTTTACGTCTTGAATAGTGGGTGGTATCAAGTGTATCACTCCATACTTCCTGGTGAAAGATGCTATCGTGATTTTGTTCAGGTTAATGCTCTAGTTTTCCCTGCTGCACCAACTTTTATGGTTGTTGAATTGAATTGAATATATTTGTGACTATACAGAGTGATATAGAAAAAACTACAACGCGTAGCAACATGTAATAGAGGACCAAGAAATAACAAAAAAAAGTCCTATACCCAATCCTAATCCCAATCCCCCTATCCCAATTTGAACACCATATGGAGAACTAATATGTGTCTTATATTTTTAAATGTTGTTTTGATTAATAAAAGCCTTTTAACTTCGACAGCTTGTAACTTGAAAACAAAAGGCAATCGGACATTAGTGTATAGGAACTTTTTTTGTTATTTCTTGGTATTCTATCACATGTTGTTATGCATTGTAGTTTTTTTCTATGTTACCTTATATGTTCAATTGTTATAAATAAAAATTTTAAAAATTTTATAAAGAACGTCGCAAAATGTTGTATACACCACTGTCCAAACGTTTTTTTCGCTCCAGTCTGCTTTCTGGTTTTGGCTCATTGCCAAGCCCATTAAAATAGCCTTAGTCAGGAAAAAAGTTGCTTTTTGAACTTGTCCTAACAGACAGAACTATTACATAGATATTTTTAAAAATATATTTTATAAATATTTTTCGTGAGAGGTTTTTGAATATATTTTTCATATTTTTTTCTAAATATAGATAAAATATTCAATTAAAATATTTATTCCATATTTTAAAATTAATGTAAGCGCTATATTTTTTCTAAAATATTTGTAAAATATTTATATGAAAATTGAGATTTTTTATGCAATCTATTTAATTTGTCAAAATGAACTAAAATTGTTCTTGGTTATTTAGAATGTATAACGTCGATAACGAAAAGTTGAAACATACATAGAGTTGTCTAAAAGGCAAGAACTTCTTTTTTCACACTCACCATACAAGTTAATAACCAATAATTCTGGCATCTTTTAAGGTATACTGAAGGTTTATCAAATTAATCACTATTTTTTAATTAAAGTGTTCTAAATAAAAAACAAACGTATTTATTATCATTTTATTTGAATAAGCCAATAAAAATGAAAAATACTCATTTTTAAGTCTAGCCTTGGCTGGTGCCAGGTACAACCCTATGGCTTTTTTCATATCTTCGGTAGTGGCGCTCTCATGGCGTTTCCTTGTGGCCTCTAAAACAATGCCAATTGTATTAGATCATAGCATGAATGAAACATCGTACAACATTATCAACGCCTACTAATACATTTGGAGCATTTACAATAATTGGAGTGGTAGCTACATTCTAATACTTACGATAGGTACTTATTTTTACTTTTGTAAGAATTCGAAATTCCATCCTGTATAATGCAAGTATTTAAATTCATTTTCTTACTGCGTAGTTGATAAGTACCGTGGCATTTTTAATAAAAAAAACAAGCGCTGCCTCGCCGGAGACGACAATCTATTCTTTGTTTAAAGACTCGCGTAATTAAAATAACATGGTAATACTTTGTATTTTAATCTATTACTTTGTCCAATGCATGTTATCTATTACCTTGTTCGTTATATGTTACAAAACGCCGAGTTGGCAATTCTCACGGTCTTATTAAGTAGGACGTCTGAAAGTCAGAAAAATAACGCCTTTGGTCATACTTGCCCCCTCCTGTAAAGAGAGACCGAACTAGTTATCGGTGCAAAATGACGTCACAACTAGAGTTTATAAAAAACCCTTACATACCGGTTTTGAATTAATTAGTTCGCGATCCTTCAAACTAGCTTCAGGAATAAGCCCGCGTTCTTCCTCGTCGAGTGTCTCTAAATCTTAAAAAATAAAACTTCTCATCTTAGTTTTTGCAATCAAAATACGCTTAAAATTCGAGAACAGGAAGCACAAGCTTTCCTCGAAAGGTGTTTTGATTTGTGATTAAATTCATGAAAATTACCCCCCTTTTAGTTTGCTTTGGCTTAAAAAGATTGTGTGTGTTGTGCAAAGTTTTGTGCCTAAAAATTTGGATTACGTGAAGAACTATTTTTCCCACATCGGCCGGTAAGATGTTTAAAAATTCTGCTTAAGACTAACCATTGCAAATACATAAAAATCGTGACTCGTTCGCTCTCTCTCTCCCTCTCTCCCTCAGTAAATTAGTATGATAAATTATTCATTAAGATAATTGTGTTTTGGTTTACTTTTTTTTTGTTGTTCACTTGATATCCCATTTAATTTTATATAATAATATAAAATCTTTAATATATAAGTCGTTCTTTTATTTCGTCATTCTAAAAGAAGTTCAGTATGAACCCTTAGTGAAGTCCCGAGAGGAAGTCAGGCTAGTAAAGAGAAAGCCGACGAGAAGGGTAAGTCGACAATCTTTAGGCTAACTAACGGCCCTGCTCCGACTGACGGAGGAAAACACAGTTCGGAAACATCTTTGGCTAAAATTACTAAAACCATTCGCTACCGAACAAAAAGTTTGTTTCCTAGCAGTGGCTCGCCGGTCAAAAGAGTAGGTGTGGGTTATCTGTGAGACGGAGTTTGGCATTGTCTTATTTGAATTTGGGCTGGCCATCCCCGAAAGTCTCCAGATAGGAAAACCCGTTACCGTTACACTTTATTTCATAATATTTGAAAACATTCTACGTATAAACAATAAAACAACACAACGTATTCTAACCTATATTTGAGGTTATGACGCTTATCTACCGAGATGAATCTCTTAAGCAAATCAACTAGCAATTTATCTGGTAGATGCAGTACATATATGATGCATAAAAATTCCAACAATTATATTATTAAACGATTTATGTACATAGCGATATTGAGCATTTCAATTATCTTATAAATGCCATGACATGTTCAAAGTTTTGCTTACCTCGTAGTCACCACAAAAACTAAAACACACCCCGCAACAATTAACCACACAGTTAACCCTAATCTGCCCTAATCGTATACTATTATAAACTATAACATGTAACGGACAAACGGATGAAAACGTTGATGATACGCACGTGCGCGTATGCATTCTATGTACCTAATCCATAGACGCATAAACATTACTAAATCATATAACACCGGCACCGTAATGAATAGAGGTGTTGTGTTGACGTTCGCAACTTACAAATATTACAAATAATATAATACAACACGCAAATATATTAATAGAAAAGTTACAGCGCTCAACTTAGATACTAATTAAATCATATTAGATATATATTATCTAATTTAATCTTTAAACTATCATTTTAAATAGGTACATACCTACTTAATATGTGTGCATATTTTACCCATTTTATATTATTCGTCCTACGCACCAAATCTACAAAAAGCAAAAATTCAATCTTTTTTTTTATATGAAATAAATATTTACAGAAATACAAAGCAAAATATTATTGCAGAGTTATGAAAAATATATTGAGAAAACATTTGCAATAAAATATTATTAATGCTACATAACATATATATTTTTTAAATGTTTTCCTAATATATTTTCTATAATATATTTTATGCATATTATATTAGTATAACTAATATTCAAGAAAGATTTAATATTTTTTAAATATTTATAAAATATGAAATAAATATAGTTGGTCACTGGGGTGGTTCACAAAAACCATAAGTAGACGTTCTGTTTATTTGTTATTGTCATTTATTCTAGGCATTATACTATTATTGTTTTTTCTGAGAGTAATGATAAAATTTAAACACAAAACATCCCCTTACCCTTTCTGACCTCATTCCCACATCCCTATATACACAAACCACAAACCTCTCCGCTTTTAAATTCCCAATTAATATACAACACCACCATTTTGTAAACAAAGGCGACGATACACCGCTTCTCTTACCAATTTTTAACCGGATTGTGACAACCCCGGAATTAATTTTAATAAACCGCCATTCATTTATATTCATTATTTCCGCCGGAAAATCCTTCCAGCGGGAGAGTACACAGGAATGAAAAAGGGGAGAGAGGGATATACAATCCCATCTCCTTTCAGTTGGCGGAACACGCTGTTGATCTAATGGAAACACGAATTCGTTTTATGCAGAAATTTTGTGTCCTCGTATAAATGTAAGAGGAAAAAAAAAATACGTTGAAGGAACGACTGGGGAAAAAAAATGTACGCTGATGATATCAGTCGCTTTGTAAAACAAAATTCTCCGTGTTTCCATTTGTAAATTAAAAAAATGGGGATGAGGATAAAGTTGATTTTGCAGCAGAGCATAATTATACTATCTTGGATTTTATATCGGGTGTCCAGCCTAAGATGCAACGGTCCATAGCCGATTTATTATTGTTTTTTTGGAAAAATGTTTCAAATAAATGTTGCCTCGAATCATATTCTATACATTTTAAAAGTAGTTTCAGTATTGGCGGACTTCCACTTGTACCGGAAGTAGATACTAACTTTATTATTTTAAATGGAACACCCTGTATATTATTGTATTTTTGGATTCCTTGTTAAATTTAAATAACAATACGTTAGGCATACATTGGGGCTAAGTTGTACCGTTTCCGAATTACATGACGTTTTTTGAAAAAAATGACATTTGCAATGTCTGCGGTGTTTGGAAATATCTTCGGAAATACGAAAGTTAGAAAGATGCGATTTTCAGTTTTCGCATAATCATGAAACAGCACACGTCTTTTATTTTAAAATTGTTGCGTTTACATTGCAGAATTATTAAATAGGGCTCTATAATTTTCGAACTCTGAAATCATGGATAACTTGATTTTTTTAAATTGAATGGTATAGCAATTTTTACATAAATGGATGTAAAATATAATTTTATTTCGATTTTATACGAGTGTCATTGTTTCTATCTCCAAAGGTTTTTGGAGATGGCGCAATGATGAGTGATGAGTGATTACACTATGTAACAATTTCTATTAATTTTGTCTTTAGGTTGTAACTGTCATTTCCTATTTTCTTATGTCAGAAAAGTATAAAAACAGTCGACTACTTACCACAAACTTTGCTTTTGTGACCAAGACAATGATATTTTAAAATTTAGAAGCAAACCCAAAATGGGAGGTACATACTATGTCATTCGACGTAGAATACGGGAACTTGCTGGATGAAACTGTGCGAGTCGTAGATCAGAGAAAGCGTCACCAAACTTTTGCTTTCTCACTTATCTAGATGGGCTCTGCTTTTGCCACGATGTGACTGGGCTATTTGAGGCAATTGGAATCGCCTATAATCCAAATGAGTGGCGTCTCTTCATTGAAATCACCCTTTTAAGGTACGTGATAGACCGCATCCCCCTTGGTGGGATTCCGACTGCTCAAGAGTTGTTAGAGAACGGAAACTCGTTTTAAGTCAGTACAAGGCGTGCCCTTCCCTAGATAATTTCATTAAATGTCAAGAAACGGTGGCTTATAGTAAAAGGTTTCTTAAGAAAAAGAAAAGAAGTAGCTGGATTAATTTCTGTAACGGTTTAAATCAGTATACACCGATTAGTCAGCTCTGGCAGACTTTTAAAAAACTGAATAGGATCCCATCACGCAAACCGGCAGGTGTGGATGGGCGGACTGCAACCGAGATCTTGGAGTCGCTTGCTCCAGTTACTGTACCATTCCAAAACCACGTAACAGTGTGTAATTCCATTCAGGACCCACTGATACGTCCGTTCACTCTGGCGGAATTGAGGTTGGTGCTGGAGATGAGGAAGAATTCTGCCCCAGGGTTGGACAACGTCCCCTATATTTTACTCAAGCATCTTCCTGACAAAGCTCTCGACTTGCTTTTGTCTATTTTTAATTCTATGTGGAGGGATGGGGAGGTGATTAAAGAACTGAAGAAAGTTGTGGTAGTTCCCATCCCTAAAGCTAATTCTAACGCCTCTTCCTTCCGTCCAATATCGTTATTATCGTGCATATTGAAGGTTTATGAGCTTTTAATTAAAGGTAGACTGGAGTGGTGGGTACACCGAAAGAATTGTTGCCTATTCAGCAGTACGGGTTTAGGCATCAGAGGGGACTGTGGATGCAGTGACAGATCTGGTGTCTGAGATTCAGCTAGGTTTTACGCGAAATCTTTATGTGGGTACGATCTTTATTGATCTTAAGAATGCTTATAATACTGTCGATTTGGATATTCTTTTCTCAAAACTTTGTAAATATAAAATGCCTTCCACTATGGCTAACAGCATTGTTAACATTTTCAAAGATCGCACAGTTTATATAAGGGCTCACAAAAACGTTTTGGTAGGACCACGTACAGTTAACTTAGGGCTGGCACAGGGCTCCATCTTGAGTCCGATTTTGTTCAATTTGTACACAGCGGATTTCCATGCTATTAAAGGCATGAAGATTAAAACGATTCAGTATGCAGTGATTTCTGCATTGTGGTAACGAGCACAACTCTTCAGCGGTTGCGGGATGATCTGTCTGAGGTATGGACGAAGTCCAATGAGTGGCTTCTTCTCCATGGTTTTGATCTATCCCCTGAGAAATCCAAGGTGGTTTTATTTGCTCGTCACAGGTTACCCCAATTAAATCGTATCAAACTTAATAATGATTTTCTGCAGGTTGAGGAGGTTGTAAAATACTTAGGTTTTTTCTTAGACAACAAATTAAGGTGGTCGCATCATATTGATAATATAGTGAACAAATGTGAGAGATACATAAATTTTTTGAAGGTATTTGTAAAGGTCAAATGGGGGGCGGACAGGAGAGCAGCACTGACATATTACAAGGCATGTATACGATCTCACTTGGATTACGGTTGCTTTCTTTACAATTCGGCTAATGAGAGGCAAATGAACCGTATAAGAGTAATTCAAAACAAGGCTCTTCGCATTTGCACTGGAGCAATAAGATCCACTCCTCTTGAACCATTATATGTGGAAGCTGAGGAACCCCCCATACAGCTTCGTCATGAATTCCTTGCTAACAAGTTTGTGCTTAAACTAAAAGCTATGAGTGGCAATAGCATTATTGGTAACATTCACAGACTTTCGGTTTTGGAAGTATCATCCTCGTACTGGGCCAAGAAAAAAACCTCTTCTGCTGACAGCTGCATTCCGTTATATATCATCCTTGGAACTCTCGATCCGATTCCCTACCTTTCCGCAGATGGAGTACTATCAATATATTAAACCGGTGGAAGTCCTTATTCCTGGTTATTCTGGCCTGTCCGTGGTTGATAAAATTATTCATGAGGAGACTGTTGCCAGTTTAGCTAATTATACCATTATTTATACGGATGCCTCTAAATCTGTGGAGGGTTGTGGCTGTGCATTTCTTGTTGATGGCACTGACATATATAGATCTTTCCGCCTCAATGCATCGACAAATATTTTTTCTGACGAGGCCAAGGCAATCGTAGAAGCCTTAAAATATGTAAAACGCCGTAACATTGAGAGGGTTGCCATTATGACAGACTCCCTTAGTTTTTTACAAGCGATTCTTAAAAGGAAATGGTTTACTAAAGTACATCCTTTAGTGCTGGATGCTCTGTTGTGTTGCGCTGAATTGGAGGGGCAACGTAAAACAATTAAGTTTATATGGGTGAAAGCCCATGTGGGTATTCCCCCTAATGAAAGGGTGGATGGTTTAGCTAAGGAGTCGATAGCTAGCGATGAGCCCCTAGATCCTACAGTTTACTGTCGGGAAGTGGTTGCCAAATTTAAATTTCTTTTCCTACGTGAAAAATGGGAAACAAGATGGCAAGGGGCTTGTAGAGAAAAAGCCACACAGTACGCCAAAATTCACCCTTCGATTTTTCATTCACGTTGGCATGGCGGTCATGCAGTTTCGCGTTTCTTTTATTCTTCTATTGCCAGGATGAAGTTTGGTCACGGCGCTTTTCCAGCGCATTTATATAGATTAGGGATAATCGATTCGCCTGGTTGTCAATGCGGTTATGAAGTGGCAGATTTAAACCATATAATTTTGGGTTGTCCGATGTATGATATTCATCGTCAAGACTTAGTAAAGTCCCTATTAAAGCATGATATAGCTTTTCCTACAGCGATTGTGTCTGTCCTTCAATGTAACAATTATGAAGTATATCACGCTCTCATGGCTTTCATTTAAGAAATGTAAAATTATGATTTAAAGGTCTGATTTAGTTAATGTGGCTGATGGGCTTTGATCCCTTAATGCCAAAAAAAAAAAAAAAAAAAAAAAAAAAAAACTTACAGCGCTCAACTTAGACACTAATTAAATCATATTAGATATATATTATCTAATTTAATCTTTAAACTATCATTTTAAATAGGTACATAGCTACTTAATATGTATGCATATTTTACCCATTTTATATTATTCGTCCTACGGACCAAATGTACAAAAGCAAAAATTCAATCTTTTTTTTTTTATATGAAATAAATGTTTACAGAAATACAAAGCAAAACATTCTTGCAGAGTTATGAAAAATATATTGAGAAAACATTTGCAATAAAATATTATTAATGTAGCATTAATAATATTTTATATATAACATATATATTTTTTAAATGTTTTCCTAATATATTTTCTATAATATATTTTATGCATATTATATTAATATAACTAATATTCAAGAAAGATTTAATATTTTTTAAATATTTATAAAATATGAAGTAAATATAGTTGGTCACTGGGGTAGTGTTATAAACGATTTCTGAAATTCGATTAAATATGTCGTTCCATGATTATTGTAACACCCTGTATATAAATAAATAAAACAACCGAAAGGGCTACATAAACGCTACAAGTCCTCCATTGAAGCTTTTCCCTATCTCTCATCTCTTGAAAGTTATTTTGGATAAACGAAATTTGGGGCGGATTTCAAGGTCGAATTGCACCCCTTAAAATAGGAATTCCGCGCAGTAACAGAAAGTGTCCTTAAGTAACACTCCATGGGGTCTGCAAACTGGCGAAGTTTCATTAGAATCCACGATTTCCATGTTAGAGAGGAAAAGTGCTAATAAATACTAACAAAGCCATATGCCTTGAAGCATAAACGAACGACGAAGCAAAATAGATGAAGTTTTAATTCAACAGCAATAACCCTATCCTCAATCCACGAACTCACAATCAAGTTGAACGTTCCATCCGTGTTCCCCGTGTACCAGTGATAAAGAAGGTGAAGTTAAAAACATTCACTCTGTTTTAATCAACTCCGAAGTGCCATCAATGTTCCATCAAGCGTCTCCTTTCAATCCCCGCAGATCGACAGTGAGAGAAGAACGACTTCCTAGCTAGGCAGTAAGCAGTAATACGGTCACCTCTCTCTACTCTACACACGCATGCCTTTCGCCCGCCGCTCCGAACAAGAGAATTACGATTGTAGAGTTTCACTTGTCTAACCTTAATTGTATTAGTCGCAAGGGCAGCCGCCCCCGCTACCGGAAAGCTCCTCTTACATCCGGCCTTCTGCGTCGTGAACGATATCGTGGTCGCGAAAAGCTCGCAGGCTCCGCTCTGGTCGCCTGCGTTGATTTCAAAATGGCCGCCAAGGGTGTCGTCAGCGTAATTACAAAATGAATTGCCCAATGCCGGATCTTGGGTTGCCATGACGGCGCTGATTAAAACAAGCGAATGTCTCGGGTCCTCCGCGCGTATCGCCATGGTAACTGCCGCTCTACCGCCACCGCCGGCAGAACTGCCGCCGCTAGATGTCTCTGGAGACGGCCGTTTCGCTCCGTGGCGTCGCAGGATCTTTTTTTTTTCTTTTTGTTTCTTTCAGTTTCAATTCCGGAACCGACGTAGATTATATACAGTGGCTTGAATAATTCTATTAATTATTTAATCGATAAAGGGCCTGGATGAATCTTTTTATACTTTAAATATTTTGACGGAGATTAAGAAAAAAATATTTTTTTCCAATGGACTAGAAAATCAGCTTTGCTAGTTGTATACCAACACAGCAATAAAAATCTTTGAAAAAATAAACTACGAATACAAATTAAACCATGTTAAGACAACTCATAATTTATTTATAACAGGTTAAATAATTACAATCCATTCCAAACCCTCTTTCCTCTGTGACATAGTTCAAAGAGGTCTAAACTTTACGAGAAGATGGTGTCAATCAGTGGGACATAATGTTAACCCCCCTAACAGCCAGAAATATTACATAGATATTTTTAAAAATATATTTTATAAATATTTTTCGTGAGAGGTTTTTGAATATATTTTTCATATTTTTTTCTAAATATAGATAAAATATTCAATTAAAATATTTATTCCATATTTTAAAATTAATGTAAGCGCTATATTTTTTCTAAAATATTTGTAAAATATTTATATGAAAATTGAGATTTTTTATGCAATCTATTTAATTTGTCAAAATGGACTAAAATTGTTCTTGGTTATTTAGAATGTATAACGTCGATAACGAAAAGTTGAAACATACATAGAGTTGTCTAAAAGGCAAGAACTGGTTTTTTCACACTCACCATACAAGTTAAGAATCAATAATTCTGGCATCTTTTACGGTATACTGAAGGTTTATCAAATTAATCACTATTTTTTAATTGAAGTGTTCTAAATAAAAAAAACAAACGTATTTATTATCATTTTATTTGAATAAGCCAATAAAAATGAAAAATACTCATTTTTAAGTCTAGCCTTGGCTGGTGCCAGGTACAACCTTATGGCTATTTTCATATCTTCGGTAGTGGCGCCCTCATTGCGTTTCCTTGTGGCCTCTAAAACAATGCCAATTGTATTAGATCATACCATGAATAAAACATCGTACAACATTATCAACACCTACTAATACATTTGGAGCATTTACAATAATTGGAGTGGTAGCTACATTCTAATACTTACGATACTTATTTTTACTTTATTTCATAATATTTGAAAACATTCTACGTACAAACAATAAAACAACACAACGTATTCTAACCTCTATTTGAGGTTATGACGCTTATCTACCGAGATGAATCTCTTAAGCAAATCAACTAGCAATTTATCTGGTAGATGCAATACATATATGATGCATAAAGTTCCTACAATTATATTATTAAACGATTTCTGTACATAGCAATATTGAGCATTCCAATTATCTTATAAATGCCATGACATGTTCAAAGTTTTGCTTACCTCGTAGTCACCACAAAAACTAAAACACACCCCGCAACAATTAATTACACAGTTAACCCCTAATCTTCCCTAATCGTATACTATTATAAACTACAACATGTAACGGACAAACGAATGAAAACGTTGATGATACGCACGTGCGCGTATACATTCTATGTACCTAATCCATAGACGCATAAACAATACTAAATCATATAACACCGCCACCGTAATGAATAGAGTTGTGTTGATGTTCGCAACTTACAACTATTACAAATAATATAATACAAAACGCAGATATGTTAATAGAAAAGTTACGGCGCTCAACTTAGATACTAATTAAATCATATTAGATATATATTATCTAATTTAATCTTTAAACTATCATTTTAAGTAGGTACATACCTACTTAATATGTATGCATATTTTACCCACTTTATATTATTCGTCCTACGCACCAAATGTACAAAAGCAAAAGTTCAATCTTTTTTTTTATATAAAATAAATATTTACAGAAATACAAGCAAAATATTATTGCAGAGTTATGAAAAATATATTGAGAAAACATTTGCAATAAAATATTATTAATGCTACATAACATATATATTTTTTAAATGTTTTCCAAATATATTTTCTATAATATTTTTTATGCACATTATATTAATTATAACTAATATTCAAGAAAGATTTAATATTTTTTAAATATTTATAAAATATGAAATAAATATAGTTGGTCACTGGGGTTCCTTATTTGTTAAGAGCATTCTACGTAAGTCTACAAAGTATTATTTTTAATATCCTGATAAGACGTTCGAGTTTCACCGGATATGCGACTTCAGTAGTTACAAGGAACGTAAATATTTTCCTTTTGCTTTGTCGAATCGAGAGCTAGTTGTTAATAAACAATACCACATGAATCTGAGTTATTTCTTTTGGATTTATTTAATCATATAACGCAAAATGAATTATCGAATTACACAGAATAAATGTAGTACAGAAAATTTGCAAACACGCCTTTTACTATGATATCGCGCGAAAATGAATCTATACATTCCCGCGCTTTTGCCGATGCATCAAGCTTCGATTTTCTTTATATGAAATCATGATGGTCCTGAAAAGGATCGTTTTTTCGAGACGGGAAGAATTTAAATAAAATGTTCGAAGTGGCTTGCACTCCAAGCGGCGATCCACACAAAACTAACAGCGGTAATGGCTGAATGATAGTGGTATGTGGGGGTATACTCGGGACAGCATTTAGGTTGGGCACAGGTGCGGCTCTAGCCCACGGCATTTACAAAATATTTTTTTTCTCGTTAATGCTTACAGATAGATCCCTTGTGCATTAAGACTTTTTGATCGTATTTGATTACAACTGCTACATATTATTATATTTACCTCTATATCTGATACACCCTGTATAATTGATTGATGATGCACAAAGCGGTAAGTGTTTGTGCATGGTTTATAATTTTTTTCTTATGATTTAAATTAAATGACACTCGTTCTTTAATATACTATTCGATGACTGTGTTTCAATGACATATTCTGGCCAATGAAAAGCCAATCACTATAATGCTTCATTCTTAGATTCAATAGAAAAAAAACTGCTTTTTGTCAAAATCTCAGTCTTATTGCGTAACGTAAAGCAAAAAAAAAAGCGTTAAGCGAGGAATCCCAACAGCAAAGGTAAAAGAAAAGAGAACTGGCGAGATAAAAATCCAATTATGCCGGCGTTAGATTATCAGTTAGGTTCCAAGCTCGTTTATAATCCGTTTTTCGCATTTCTTCCATCCTCCTCTTCCGGCAAAGCGTAGAGTTGCTACCCCCACCCGGTCCACTCCTAAAATCCCGGCAAACCGCTTCCCAACAGCCATATAATCCCCCTTCTAATCTTCCTTTCCCTCTCCTGCCGTCGTGTTTTCGATTCCCTCCCTCTTCGTCTTTCTTATTATTATCGTCATTATTATTATGATTACCTCTCTCTCCAATTACCCAGCGGGTATATTTCATAATATTCCGGGCGCGCAGCAATCTCCTGGACAGTCTTTAATTAAGACCTCGTAAGTTTTTCACGCGGTGGTGAGAACTGCTGGAATGAACGGCATCGGCGCAAAGCGAAGAGCGTTGCGCGGTTCGTATTTTACCGGGCAATTAAAAAAAAGACTGTACCCGGCTATAAATGTCAATGTAAATCAAGCGGACGTGTTAAGAGATGGCGTTGGATGATGTTCTCCGCGTCTTCTCTTAGCGAAAGGTGAGAGAAGAGGCGGAGGAATCTTCTCTTGCCTGTGGACGTTTCTTTTTCTTTATCTGGAATGCCGCGGGTCATTCGAGAGCCGGATTAAGACGATTTGTTACTCTGCTTATGATCGTTGTATTTGCAATTAATGCAAGGGGCATTTCCATTGAAACGATCCACTTCAAATAACCCTTAATAATGAAATTCCAAAACATGTCAATTGTTTTAACTATTCATTCAAATGATCTTTTATTTTTAAATAAAAAACAAATTATAATTTTTTTTTAAATAGTAAGCAAGTCCTTTTTTTTACTGTTCAAGGTAATAACCATTAACCTCTGCCCACATAATTCGTTGGCGTTCCTGAGCGACATTACTACCACCTTCACTACGGGTAACAATGCACAACAATCATTGAAGCTGAAATGTTATGTCAAAGAGAAAAACAAAGAGGAATGCTACAGCACGCAGTATTTTTTAAAGAAGACGCACACCGATAGATATCTGCATGCAAGATCTCACCATCATCCGATGGCAGAAGAAGACATTAATACAAACATTTATCCAGAGCCGAACAACAGTCGATACCAGCTTACCAGTAAAAGATACATTTGGAGAAAGCACTAAAGAAGGAATGGTTACACTGACATCGACATAAGGAGAGCCGCTAAGAAGAAGACGACACTGGAGAAAAACTACAGAACCACGAAGAGGGATGGCGTGTTTACCTTACATAGCAGGAGTCACGAAAAAGTAGGCCGAATTTTTGAAGAAACGTAACGTACAAGTACGCTTCGGGAACTGCAACGTCGATCCAGCAGTATCTACCGACCGCAAAGGATAAGATACCCAAGGGGCGCACAGAAGGTATCTACAAGATAACATGCCAATGCGGACAGTGCTACGTCGGACAAACAGGAAGAGCCATCGACATAAGAATAAAAGAACACGAGAGGGACGCAAGATTAAGAAGGACCAGCAATCAGCGTGGCAGAACACATGCACGACACCGGAACACAAAATGATTTCAAAGAATGTAAAAGTAAATACTACCACCAAGAACTACGGAAAGACCTCATCAGGGAAGCCATAGAAATTAGAGAAGAATAAAACCGTTAACAGAGAAGAAGGGTACCACCTTAGCAACACGTGGAAGAGCCTACTACGAACCGTCACGGTCAATGGAGCGGAAACTACACGGTTGGATGTACCAGGGGCGTATATAAGAAGAATGTCGGACCATGGAGAATCAGTTCAGTTATCCTGAAGAAGCTGTCAGTATGAACAGCGAAACGTCGAGCGAAAGTTTTGGACCACACGGCGAAACCCGCAAGAAAGCTGTTAGTTATAGTTAACCGGCCGTGAAAGCCTACGCAGTGGTATCATGAAGCAATTATTGAATTACAAAATGCGACGCCAAAACACATTTATTAATTTTTTTTTTCGTAACACATGTTAAGAAAATTTCTCGCAAATATTATCGTTTCATTTTTTGATGTAAAACTATCACTAGAGATCGAATTATATGCAAAGAAAAACTGGAATATATGCCCATATATATGCACGAATTTTTAAGAAAATATGCATAAACCTGGGGCATATATGCAAAAAAAAATTGCGACAATATGCAAAATTTTTACATAAAATAAATAAGAGCAGAAATAATTTAAACATTAACTTTATTGCGCAAAATTTTTTTCACAACATATTTCTAAAACAATTTATAATTAAATGTTTTTCAAAATTGTGTAAAAGAAAGTTTTGTCTTCTATCAGAATACATATGTTTCGAAATAGAAAAGCTTGTTTCAACATCCCCAGATGTAATTAGTGCATTTTTTAACTTTGCAATACATTCTAAAAATAAACTAAAATTAAAATCGAAATCGTTTACTGTTTCACCTTTCAAAATTTTCTTAACTTTCTTCAATTTCAAATACCCCGCATTTTTATTTATCACTTTTTTAAATTTATCCTATATAGAATTACCTATTGTACCCTTCACCTTCTTACATAGCATATCAAATTCGTCTACTATTTCGACTGATTCCGAGAGCGACATCCCTTGCGTTTCTAGTTTATGAATGGAACTTGAAACAAAGCTATAATTTGACTTAATATACAAAAGGTTTTGTAACAATTCTGCTGATGTTACTATCTATTTACAGTTTTCTAGAGCAATGCAGTCAGCAGTAATTTCAAGAATTACATATTTTATTCCTTCAAAATTATCGCCGAAAAAAATTGCAGCCTCTAACCATGTACCCCATCTCGTAATAATCGGTTCAGGAGGCAACTTAACACCGAGAAGTATAAAATCCGTCCTTATAAAATTGGATTCGTAAAGGTGCTTTTAAAAATACTTTTTTACATTGCTAATTAAATCATTAATCAAAGGGAATTGATTCCTAATGTCTTCGGCTACACGATTGAATCCATGAGCTAAACAAGTGGTATGAATAATGTTACTATAAAAAAAATTTAAATTTTGAGCGGCTTTTATCATGTATGGTGCAGCGTCGGACAACATTAGTAAAATTTTTTCACAAGGTATACTTCCAGGTAAAAAGAAATTTGATAAACCTTCTTGAATGAATTGGGCAATTGCCACATTATTTGTTTTTTGAAGTTCTTTACAATAAATTAAATATGATTTACCTACAACATCTTCATGAAGAATTCCTATTAACAAATAGGCAATATAACGGCTACACTTATCCGTACATTCATTTACCATGATATAAATAAAATTATTCCCTACCAATTGCTGAATTTCTGCTATTGTTTGTTGGTAACAAGATGTGACATAATTTTTTTGTAAGGTACTTTCGTCAGGTATATTATGTTTTTATACAATATTTTTGCAGAAATGATTTCAAATTAACATTGTTTAATCTTGCTAATGGTATGTTAGACGAAATTAATGCGTTACACAGATCCGTATTATATTCTTCTTGTTCTGAGTTTCGTGAAGTTGATGCTACACATTGACGTATAGATTGCTGCACACATGCGGATCGCTTTAGTTTTTCACATTTTCCAATATGTGATGGAGTTTTAACGTGTTGATCAATCAGGTATTTTCTTTCAGAAGACACCTACAACAGCAATTGTCATTTTGTATCAAAAGTTAAAGAATTTAAAAACAATTGTAAAGCTTTTAGTAAAATTAAACTTACCAGTTTACTGCAGGCTCGACAAAATATTTTGTCGCCATCCTTTACCAGTTCAGGATATGGCTTAATCCATGAAGAAATTTTGTTCGTTATAGTCATTGTATGTACGCACAGTATTTAAAAACGTAACACAATTACATGCTGTTTCGCTCAAAGATATTCAATGAATGAATAGTTTATTTGGGAATTAATAATAATAAAATGTATTTACCACACCCCTTCTGCTAGGTGAAATTAAAGACGTGCAGTTTTTGGAAAAAAAGTATTAGAGAAACCAATGTAGA
Organism: Protaetia brevitarsis; assembly: GCA_004143645.1. Taxonomy (NCBI): domain Eukaryota; kingdom Metazoa; phylum Arthropoda; class Insecta; order Coleoptera; family Scarabaeidae; genus Protaetia; species Protaetia brevitarsis. Next base: position 29,775 of record RXPK01001754.1, read on the forward strand.
AGATTTATCGTTCTGAGAATTGTCGGTTGTCGATCTACATTGGAATTACTAGGAATTTTTACTAATAGAAAGGATAAGAAAAAGCTTAAATATGCAATATATGCAACTTTTGTAATAATATGCATAGAAAATGCCTAAAATGCAATATATGCAATCACTAATTAGCGCTAATTAACTTCAATTAGTGTAATTAAACGTATGCAAAAATAAATATATGTCACTTTGCATATAATCCGGTCTCTAACTATCACATTGCCAAAAAGTTTGAACAATAATTCGCTTCTAGGCGTAATACAATTCCAAGCAACCCTCAAACGACCAAGCGAACGGTTACAACCAATTCGTTTCTGAACGACAAATCTTCACCTCGGACCCATTAACTTTCGGCCTGGCGCCGCTATCGCGTATAATAAATTCCAGCTTATCCACTTCCGACCGTCATTCGGCAAACAATGTAACCGACTGCCAGTTTTACTGCCGGCAAATGAAGAGTTAGTGCGCTATAAGGGAATCTCGCGGCTTACCGCGTCCGGACCGGGCGATTCTTTACATTAGCGCCGAGACGCGCCGGCAAAATTTAAACTGGGTTTCCGCGAGCAAAGACGAGCGTAGAGGATTTAGGAAGACGATGCCGCCAAACCTTTCATCGCTTCGGAATTATTTTTCGCCACGGCGAATTTAACTGGGCATTCGGTGTTTTAACTGCGAAGAAACGATAGATAGGTTAGTAAGTAGATGTATTGTAATAGTGTTCGTATCAAGAAAAGAAGTTATTGTTATTTGATGCTGAAGATGCATGTTATTTATTTGAAATATCATGTTGGTAGTGACAAATGAAATACATCTGTCATGTGTGCTATATCCAGTAACCAACTACATTTATTTCATATTTTATAAATATTTAAAAAATATTAAATCTTTCTTGAATATTAGTTATATTAATATAATATGCATAAAATATATTATAGAAAATATATTAGGAAAACATTTAAAATATATATATGTTATGTAGCATTAATAATATTTTATTGCAATGTTTTTCTCATATATTTTTCATAACTCTGCAAGAATATTTTGCTTTGTATTTCTGTAAATATTTATTTCATACAAAAAAAAAAAAGATTGAATTTTTGCTTTTGTGCATTTGATGCGTAGGACGAATAATATAAAATGGGTAAAATATGCATACATATTAAGTAGGTATGTACCTATTTAAAATGATAGTTCAAAGATTAAATTAGATAATATATATCTAATATGATTTAATTAGTATCTAAGTTTGAGCGCTGTATCTTTTCTATTAATATATCTGCGTTTTGTATTATATTATTTGTAATATTTGTAAGTTGCGAACGTCAACACAACACCTCTATTCATTACGGTGCCGGTGCTATATGATTTAGTATTGTTTATGCGTCTATGGATTAGGTACATAGAATGATACGCGCACGTGCTATCATCAACGTTTTCATTCGTTTGTCCGTTACATGTTATAGTTTATAATAGTATACGATTAGGGCAGATTAGGGTTAACTGTGTAATTAATTGTTGCGGGTGTGTTTTAGTTTTGTGGACTACGAGGTAAGCAAAACTTTGAACATGTCATGGCATTTATAAGATAATTGGAATGCTCGATGCTCGCTATGTTACAGAAATCGTTTAATAATATAATTGTAGGAATTTTATGCATCATATATGTACTGCATCTACGAATAAATTGCTAGTTGATTTGCTTAAGAGATTCATCTCGGTAGATAAGAGTCATAACCTCAAATAGAGGTTAGAATACGTTGTGTTGTTTTATTGTTTGTACGTAGAATGTTTTTCAAATATTATGAAACAAAGTAAAAATAGGTATCGTAAGTATTAGAATGTAGCTAGCACTCCAATTATTGTAATGTTCAAATGTATTAGTAGGTGTTGATAATGTTGTACGATGTTTTATTCATGGTATGATCTAATACAATTGGCATTGTTTTAGAAGCCACAAGGAAACGCCATGAGAGCGCCACTACCGAAGATATATGAAAAAAAACCATAGGGTTGTACCTGGCACCAGCCAAGGCTAGACTTAAAAATGAGTATTTTTCATTTTTATTTGCTTATTCAAATAAAATGATAATAAATACGTTTGTTTTTATTTAGAAACACCTCAATTAAAAAAATAGTGATTAATTTGATAACCTTCAGTATGCCTTAAAAGATCGCCAGAATTATTGATTATTAACTTGTATGGTGAGTGTGAAAAAACAAGTTCTTGCTTTTAGACAACTCTATGTATGTTTCAACTTTCGTTATCGCATGTATCCTAAAATAACAAGAACAATTTTAGTTCATTTTTGACAAATTAAATAGATTGCATAAAAAATCTCAATTTTCATATAAATATTTTACAAATATTTTAGAAAAAATATAGCGCTTACATTAATTTTAAAATATGGAATAGATATTTAATTGAATATTTTATCTATATTTAGAAAAAATTATGAAAAATATATTCAAAAACCTCTTACGAAAAATATTTATAAAATATATTTTTAAAAATATCTATGTAATATTTCTGGCTGTTAGGGTACACTGAGAGAAGATGACGTGTTAAATTAACAAAACAATAGGGATTCAAGGAAATAAAAATTAAATACTGTTTTTTATTTTTTTAAATAAACAAAAACGTTTGTTAAAGTAACAAAACGCAAATGTAAAAATAAGTATGTAGATTTGACAATCTTTTTAACACCTAGGTAATTTTATTTTAAACATTCAATATTCAATTTGACGCATATATTTAGAATCGCTCTGTACAAAAAGGAATTTCGCCTTCTTTCCAAACACGTGACAATCGACTGCACACACAAACACACACGCCAATAAAAAGACGGAAACCGATTCGTCGCTTAGGAATAAACGAATTTCCTAAAAGTCAGCCGTTTTCGCTTGTTTTATTGAACGACGCTGTGCGCTCTAAAAAAACACACAAAAGACTATCGGAAGAATAGGCAGGACGAGAAAAAACTGCGACTTTTTCGTTTCTCTTCTACTTGTTTTATTGTGGTCGAAGGAGGAAATAAAAGCTAGTCGTGACGTCACCTGAGAGACATTAACCTCCCCCCAAATAGCCCCATCGCAGCTAGCGTCGATCGCGCCGGTTGACTCTTTGGCCTGACAGAGAATAATGGACGAAAGTCGGTGCAGTCGAGAGCGCGCCGAGTTCGGCTACAATTTCCTGCTAATTCAATGTCTTTCAATCCGAAAGATCTGCCGCGGTGATTGATCACCGTTAGTGAATTATGGGGCTGCGAGTTTGCCGTCCCAGTTGGACGGTGGAGGGCGCGAAAACGCGAAACGGTCACGCCCTCTGTTGTCGGTGGCGCGTCAAGAGACGGCTGACGGATCTTATCGGCGCTAACGGGTTTTCGTTAATGCGCGGAAATTATTTCGATATCGCCGGGTCCATGCGAAGTGACGCTAATGGTCTTCGGTGTTGCATGAGAGAGGGATTGGTTGGTTGGCTTATGTATATTTCAAAAAATCAAAATGAACTAAAATTGTTCTTGGTTATTTAGAATGTATAACGTCGATAACGAAAAGTTGAAACATACATAGAGTTGTCTAAAAGGCAAGAACTTGTTTTTTCACACTCACCATACAAGTTAAGAATCAATAATTCTGGCATCATTTAAGGCATACTGAAGGTTTATCAAATTAATCACTATTTTTTAATTGAAGTGTTCTAAATAAGAAACAAACGTATTTATTATCATTTTATTTGAATAAGCCAATAAAAATGAAAAATACTCATTTTTAGGTCTAGCCTTGGCTGGTGCCAGGTACAACCCTATGGCTTTTTTCATATCTTCGGTAGTGGCGCTCTCATGGCGTTTCTTTGTGGCCTCTAAACAATGCAATTGTATTAGATCATACCATGAAATAAAACATCGTACAACATTATCAACACCTACTAATATATTTGGCGCATTTACAATAATTGGCAGTGGTAGCTACATTCTAATACTTACGATACTTATTTTACTTTATTTCATAATATTTGAAAACATTCTACGTACAAACAATAATACAACATAACGTATTCTAACCTCTATTTGAGGTTATGACGTTTATCTACCGAGATGAATCTCTTAAGCAAATCAACTAGCAATTTATCTGGTAGATGCAGTACATATATGATGCATAAAATTCCTACAATTATATTATTAAACGATTTCTGTACATAGCGATATTGAGCATTCCAATCATCTTATAAATGCCATGACATGTTCAAAGTTTTGCTTACCTCGTAGTCACCACAAAAACTAAAACACACCCCGCAACAATTAATTACACAGTTAACCCTAATCTGCCTAATCGTATACTATTATAACTATAACATGTAACGGACAAACGAATGAAAACGTTGATGATACGCACGTACGCGTATGCATTCTATGTACCTAATCCATAGACGCATAAACAATACTAAATCATATAACACCGGCACCGTAATGAATAGAGGTGTTGTGTTGACGTTCGCAACTTACAAATATACAAATAATATAATACAAACGCAGATATATAATAGAAAAGTTACAGCGCTCAACTTAGATACTAATTAAATCATATTAGATATATTTTATCTAATTTAATCTTTAAACTATCATTTTAAATAGGTACATACCTACTTAATATGTATGCATATTTTACCCATTTTATATTATTCATCTTACGCACCAAATGTACAAAAGCAAAAATTCAATCTTTTTTTTTATATGAAATAAATATTTACAGAAATACAAAGCAAAATATTCTTGCAGAGTTATGAAAAATATATTGAGAAAAACATTTGCAATAAAATATTATTAATGCTACATAACATATATTTTTTAAATGTTTTTCTAATATATTTTATACATATTATATTAATATAACTAATATTCAAGAAAGATTTAATATTTTTTAAATATTCATAAAATATGAAATAAATATAGTTGGTCACTGGGGATGCACCTGAATTCAAGCTGAGTGCTTTTTTTTGCGGGGAAGTATTTTACTTTTATTCATGTTCCCGCGTGCATAAATCTCAGATACACAAATAATAATGAATAAAAGTGAATATTTTTCGCGCGAAGTTAAAGAAATTTCAGAGATAATTGAAATCTTTTCAGTTAATGCTGATTTGCTTATAAGCCAAGGAACTTTACAGTAGTATATAGTGTTTGAAGATTTTAAAACTGTTATACACGGGAAAAACGATCTTGTTGTTTTCAACCATTTTCCATGCATTTGGTTACAGTTATTAAATTATTACTTGGTTTAGGAATATTCAAGCAAATAATTTGATTAGTAGATTTATTTATTATAATTTAACTAAATATTTACATGGAAGTAAAAATAAATATCGCATTTTATTTTCGCATAGCAGTTTTCTCTCCATATAATATGAGCAGATATACTTATGTATAGTAGAGAAATTGTCGCATAGATGGCGCATCTCCTATTTCATTCCAGTAACAGATAATATTTCGCACAAAATAGGCTGGAAACTACGATCGTAACATACTAATCTGGTATATTTACTAGAACAACATCTGATAGGAGTCATCGCCATTGAAAGGACGATTTCTTTAACGGCACACTAGAGTGTTAGGGTAGTCACTGCGACCAACTTCCAATACTACTAGGATTTACAACGTTCTAACGGAAAATCCCCTCCTTAGTGCATGGGTTTTTGAAGATAATTTATTTTCATTTCGATTGAAAATGATCAATGGCATTTTGTTGTGTTTTCGCTTAAGTCTAACATGAATAAATGTTATAAGAAAAGGAAAAACCTCTTGAATCAAAATGCTTACGGTTTTCTGCCAATCTGCATAGTTTTCAAGTTCAAAATAAAGAGGACTTGAATCAATTATCAATATCTGTCACTTAGAGGAATAAACTGTTTCAACGAAAAATATATTATTTCCGAAGAAATGCGTGAATTTAAAATTATATTCCTTTTCACTTTGGAAACACCAAATCATGTTGGCCATATACAAAACGCAAACACTTTTGATTTAATGCAATTCCTTTTAAAAGAAAATGATATTTCTCTGAGTGTAGTATCCAATAAACGATGAATATTGTAGGGAAGAAAAGAGTAAAGAACTTGTTATTTCGTTCACAAAATATATGAATATATGATTACTAGTTTCGACCTGCAACAGTCATCTTCAGATCAATGTCAAATATTGTCGATTATGCAGGTTAAAACTAGTAATCATATACTAATACATTTTGTGAACGAAAGAACAAGTTTCTAACTCTTTTCTCCCATACAATAAATGAAAATAGCTTCTGAATTTACAATTTTTTGCTTGAATCAATTAATGTATTTTTCTAGGTATGCTTTAGAAAATTTTATTAATTAACTGGAGATAAAATTTCTTTTCTGCTAAAATTCCGATCATACGTAATTTCTGTTATAAAACCAACGATTATTTTTTTTTTTTTTTAGTTAATTTCATTAGAGATATCATGTTATATCTTCCCTTGAAAGATTTTTAAATCGATAATATAATCGTGTTCATAAATTATTAATGTGTTTCATTCTAACCCGTATCAGAGTTAATAAATTAAATCAAGTCACCGTTAATCCACGAATAAATAAACACACCGAAAGCCCTTCAAAACATGGCCAAATTTCATGAAGTTTTTATGTACTGCGGTCCAAGCGAAATTAGCGGATAGGTCTAATATGATAATGGCCCTCGTGCCGCTTTTATTTGCGCAAAGGCTTTGCTCGCGTATAAAACGGCAGAAGCGTTTGATGTATTCTGATCGGGGCGCCGGCCGCATCGTTCCGCTTTCAATCGAATATGCGATTGCGGGTTGCTCATTTAATCCCGAACATATGGGACGTGGATCCAGCGGGCGCACTGAACACGAGTCCAAATAGATAATACTCCCGATTTGGGACGCAGATTAACGCCCCATATGCTTCCACTATCTTTTATATTCTGTAGTACGCGAATGTTTGCGTGTTCGACTGGCTTTGCCGATATTCGGTGCTTTTGTCGGTGTGTCAATTGTAAGAAAAGAGTGAGGTGGTTGAATTTAATTTAATTAAATAAATAATAATTTGTGGGCGAACAGCGAAGAGTTCCCCAGTGACCAACTATATTTATTTCATATTTTATAAATATTTAAAAAATATTAAATCTTTCTTGAATATTAGTTATATTAATATAATATGCATAAATATATTATAGAAATATATTAGGAAACATTTAAAAAATATATATGTTATGTAGCATTAATAATATTTTATTGCAAATGTTTTCTCAATATATTTTTCATAACTCTGCAAGAATATTTTGCTTTGTATTTCTGTAAATATTTATTTCATATAAAAAAAAGATTGAATTTTTTGCTTTTGTACATTTGGTGCGTAGGACGAATAATATAAAATGGGTAAAATATGCATACATATTAAGTAGGTACGTACCTATTTAAAATGATAGTTTAAAGATTAAATTAGATAATATATATCTAATATGATTTAATTAGTATCTAAGTTGAGCGCTGTAACTTTTCTATTAATATATCTGCGTTTTGTATTATATTATTTGTAATATTTGTAAGTTGTGAACGTCAACACAACACCTCTATTCATTACGGTGCCGGTGTTATATGATTTAGTATTGTTTATGCGTCTATGGATTAGGTACATAGAATGCATACGCGCACGTGCGTATCATCAACGTTTTCATTCGTTTGTCCATTACATGTTATAGTTTATAATAGTATACGATTAGGGCAGATTAGGGTTAACTGTGTAATTAATTGTTGCGGGTGTGTGTTTAGTTTTTGTGGTGACTACGAGGTAAGCAAACTTTGAACATGTCATGGCATTTATAAGATAATTGGAATGCTCAATATCGCTATGTACAGAAATCGTTTAATAATATAATTGTAGGAATTTTATGCATCATATATGTACTGCATCTACCAGATAAATTGCTAGTTGATTTGCTTAAGAGATTCATCTCGGTAGATATGCGTCATAACCTCAAATAGAGGTTAGAATACGTTGTGTTGTTTTATTGGTTGTACGTAGAATGTTTTCAAATATTATGAAATAAAGTAAAAATAAGTATCGTAAGTATTAGAATGTAGCTACCACTCCAATTATTGTAAATGCTCCAAATGTATTAGTAGGTGTTGATAATGTTGTACGATGTTTTATTCATGGTATGATCTAATACAATTGGCATTGTTGTAGAGGCCACAAGTAAACGCCATGAGAGCGCCACTACCGAAGATATGAAAAAAGCCATAGGGTTGTATCTGGCACCAGCCAAGGCTAGACTTAAGAATGAGTCTTTTTCATTTTTATTGGCTTATTCAAATAAAATGATAATAAATACGTTTGTTTTTTTATTTAGAACACTTCAATTAAAAAATAGTGATTAATTTGATAAACCTTCAGTATGCCTTAAAAGATGCCAGAATTATTGATTATTAACTTGTATGGTGAGTGTGAAAAAACAAGTTCTTGCCTTGTAGACAACTCTGTGTATGTTTCAACTTTTCGTTATCGACGTTATACATTCTAAATAACCAAAAACAATTTTACTTCATTTTGACAAATAGATTGCATAAAAAAAATCTCAATTTTCATGTAAATATTTTACAAATATTTTAGAAAAAATATAGCGCTTATATTAATTTTAAAATATGGCGTAAATATTTTAATTGAATATTTTATCTATATTTAGAAAGAAATATGAAAAATATATTCAAAAACCTCTCACGAAAAATATTTATAAAATATATTTTTAAAAATATCTATGTAATATTTCTGGCTGTTAGGGTTGGTATTTGCACGTAGATATCAAACAATTGGAGAAATAAAAACTGCAACCCTTATTGATTATAATTTTAAAAATTCGTAGTGGGATTCTTGAAATTAAGGGATGATGTAATTTGAGCCAGTTATTCTCTTGTTTTTGTTTTCATTTCTTCCTGTTGAGTATCCTGTAAAAGTCATGTAGTGACACTAAACACAATTTAATATATCGACACTAACAAAATAGTTTGTAGTCAAACTAAATAGGTTTTGTTCTTCTGAATGTGTAAAAACGAATTCAAGATGAATTACCAAAAGTAGGACGATGCGAACTGCTGCGTTAGTTGGGCATGTATTTATATGAAGTTAGATATTAGAATAACCAAAAGGAATACGTTCCATCCAATCTTCATAATTTTATTATGATTACAACCGGTTTCGGCTAATAGCCATCATCATGAGGCGTAATGCATCATTAAAGTTCTAAAACTACGTCATTTAAGTTAAAATTTATCATTGTTTTAAGAACACATTAAATAAAATTAAAATAAGACACTACACAAATAACAAATAAAATTGTTACACGTCAGTAGAATTTTTTACACATTTTTAACTTGTAACAATTTTCAAAGCTAAACGTTAAAAAATGGCTTAAATTTTCAGTCTTTCTAGCATATTCAAGTTCAAAGTGCTGAATATAGAAGATATTTTAGATATTCTTCATGGAAGGTTTTCATCATACTTTGAATTTCGTATTTCATTCGAGTCAATTAACATCTTTTCGTTTTTTCTTATGAAATAATATGATCATATATTATATGTCAACATACTTAATAGAGTTTAATATTTTAGGTTAACGAAATAGAAGAAAATTGTAAATAGAATAGGTTTAGTTTGTAAATATGTGAGCTGGTAATAAAATCAATTGCTGTACCTTAAGACAATGCAAACTGCTGCATCAGCTGGAACTTATTAATTACAATTATTAATAAAAAATAATAATAATACCCCAATTGAATTTATTAATAAAAACGGAATTTGGGATTTCATGCGTACATATTTTGTATAATTCAGTATTTACAATCTTCGTCAGCTCTTGAAAGCTTTGCTGAGACACCTGAAGCTTTTCTTGCAGTAAATATAACGTCGGACAACATAATCATAATGATTCTGCCTTTAACTTCTCTTGGAAGGTATATTTACAACATTGAAAAGCCGGGATCGGCAAAGACAGGTTGTATTTGTAATTTTATTTAATGTTTTGCATCGTCTTCCTTAAGAGACTTGAAATTTGTCTGTTTGAATCATAAAATTAACGATTTATACATAATAAAAATAAAAACTGCACTCGATTTATATTTAAAAAAAAAATTGTCTAGAAAGGAAAACAAGAATTAAATAAGATAAACATTTGAACTGTTGCGTCAGCTGGAACTTATTAATTATAATTATTAATAAAAAAAATAATAATACCGCAATTGAATTTATTAGTGAAAACAGAATTTGTGATTTAATGCGCACATATTTTGTATCATTCAGTATTTACGATCTTCGTCAGCGCTTAAAAGCGTTGTTGAAACACCTGAAGCTTTTCTTGCAGTAAATATAACGTCGGACAACATAAAGATTCTACCTTTAACTTCTCTCGGAAAGTATATTTACAACAATGAAAAGCCGGGATTGGCAAAGACATGCTATATTTATAATTTTATTTAATATTCTGCATCTTCGTCCTTAAGAGACTTGAAATTTGTCTGTTTCAATCATAAAATTAACGATTTATAGATAATAAAAATAAAAACAGTACTCGATTTATATTTGAACTGTCTAGAAAGGAAAAAGAGAATTAAGTAAAATAAACATTTCTAAATAAAAATGTTAGGAATGCAATTAAATAATGTTATTTCCATTCATCTTTATTACCATCTATAACAGCTATTTGGAAAGAATATTATTTGATAGAAAGAAAAATAGGATAATGCGAACTACCGTGTCATCAGAATATGTATTTATAGGTTGATCCTAGTGGGCTCGAAAAATAAGAGACAACGGTGATATCCAAGAGAGTACTGCATATATTTTCGCATTATTGTTTAAAAAAAATCAGTTTTACAAATCTGTCAGCTTACCGAATCCCAAGCCCTAAAAATTAGGATTAATGTTTTAGATATCGAAGATTCCAAGTTTAATAATAATAAAATAATCGTTTTTTAATTAAAATTTATTTGCAAAATTTAATAATACAATAATTTCCTATGTCAAATCGGTATTTATCTCTACTGGATGCCAAGCTTGGATACATCAAGTATATATCTTACAAAGCGGCAGTCTTGTATGATTCGAAACCACTTCGAGTTATTAATTCAATATTATACAGAGGCGTTTTATAATTACAAGAATAAATTACGTGGGCAGTTCCAGAAAAATAAAAGCAACGCCGCTCAACAGCAGAAGACTCTAAATTATTTAATATATAAACAGCAGCAGTAAGATTACGCTGTAAATGAACATTGTTCTAATAAGTAACAATAATATCAATGATTACAATAAGAATCATGTTCATCTATCATTCACACGGACTGCATATTATTACCATTATTAAAAAGGTGTATATTTCAGCGTGTACAGATATCAGTAGTGGGTCTCATCTTAATTAAATTGTACCACTCATAGGAGCGTTTGAAAACCGGTTCTTTTCCTTCGTACCACATAACGCATAAACTCTTTCTGCCCGAGCGGCTAATCATGGGAAAAAAATTCAACGCGTTCACACGCGATGAGGGAGAGAAGGACGGCAGAAGGAATCTTCGGAAAGATAGATGAGAGTAGAGCTAAATTAATTAGCAACACACCTGTGTTTTTTTTTTCGGACTCCGCGTTCGGTTTAGGAGAACAGGGATTTTTATGCCGCGTTTAAATTTAATTATATGTTGCTCTCATACACGGCCGGTGGACGCATGTATGCATCTTTACGGTAAGCGTTTGGGATGAGTTGAAATTAATTTGATCGCGGTGTAATTTATCGCAAACTTTTTTCTACCTTTTATGTATTTGGAGAAGGTAGCTTGTTGAGTGATTTTTTTTTTGTGGTTGTGTTGGGAATGTATATCTTTTCGCCTGCTCTTGTATTGTTTTTCTCTGTTTTTTTTTAGAAATGAGCTTGGAGAATAACATACTGGTTGATGTGCTTTGGAAATAACGAAGTATTAACTTACTTATTGTTATTATTATTATTAAGTATACATTAAAGTAAATGGGCAATGAACTCACTCAAATAATTTGGCGGGATCCGAACTTTTGCTCCAAAACCTCCGCATGTTACTCATCAAATCTTGAACTGAAAGACATACCAATGTGTTATGAATCCGCTGGTTCACAACAACCGATCACTGTCTTATTTAATAAAACACACACTTGCTTAACTACATTTATTAAAATGGAGGTTTAATGTGAGACGTGGTTTTACAAGAAATTCGGATTTTATCTTAAGATAAGTAATGGTCGTGAAATCGCTTATATAAGGCTGCGTACAGCGAAAGAACAACTCAAAAATGTCGATTAACAGAATGATTCTGCCTTTAACTTCTCTCGAAAGGTATATTTACAACATTGAAAAGCCGGGATCAGTAAAGATAGGCTGTGTTCGACTAATTCGTGGGTGGTTTTTCGTTGTAGTATGATTATTATAAACAAACAGAAAAATAAGTCGGCATGGTATAATTGAATGCAGAGGCAAACCATAAAGCTAAGTAACAGGAGCGAGTGGGATCATAACACCATCTTGAACTTGAATAGAAATGCCATCAAATGGTATACTGATGGCTCCAAAACGGCAGAAGGAACTGGAATAGGAATATATGGGCCTAGAACTACATATTTCGAAAGCTTGGGAAAATATCCAAGTATATTTCAGGCGGAAATACACGCTATTGGAAGATGTGTTCAGTTCAATATGGATAGGAACTATCGGAAGCAGGAGATTATCATCATGTCTGATAGTCAAGCAGCCACCAAGGCGCTCATATGAAATCAGCTCCAAGATGGTCTGGGAATGCCTAGGGAAACTAAATGAGCTAGGCAAAAGAAATGAAGTAACCCTCCTGTGGGTTCCGGGTCACACAGAAGTGGAATGAAACGAAATAACGAATAACTTCGCAAAAAAATGGCTGGAATGCCTTTTGTAGGGCCTGAACCCTTTTGCGGGTTAAGTAGCAGTACAATACTGAAGGAACTAAAAATAGAAATGGAGCAGAGAAAATCCAGTTACTGAGAAAATCTCCAGGGAATGAGGCAAAGTAAAATTCTTCTGGGAACTTATCACCAAAAGAGGTTTACAGAATGCATCAACCTGAGTAAGAACAATGTTCGCATATTAACAGGAATACTTTCAGGCCATTGTAGACTGAAAGGACACCTGAGTAAGCTTGGATTGGAAAAAGATCCTGAATGCAGATTTTGTGGGGAACAGGATGAAACACCCATCCACCTCCTCTCAAACTGCGTAGCACTGTGCAACTCGAGGGCATTGCACCTGGGAGCATGTGAAATCGAAGAGGGAGACTTACCTAGACTGGGGCCCTCTGATATCCTAAACTTTCTGAAAGGAATAGGATTGGAAGGCCAGCTGTAAAGCAGCAAGAATAGGGGACACAATAGATCTTCTAGGTCGCAGTCCAACCTTCTATTTACATACATACATACATTCAGAGGCCAGACAACAGGAAATGTACGTGCCGATTTGGGAAATAACATAATTGACAATTTAGATACAAAAGCATACATTTCTGGGGATTCAGAAGGTCGGCATATTTGATGTAGCATGTTCCTAAAATGAATACAAAGTTTTTCCAATGATAACATAGAAATTGCGCCTAACAAAGAATAGTAAATTGGAAATTATACAACTGGTGCCATAAACTTAGTAAACTAAACTAAAATTGTAATAAACATTCTTAAATATTAAATATAATATAAAATCAATACGGGTGATTCATCCAGAAAGAACATTTTAAAATTTGACGTACACTAGCTTTTACAAATAATAGTTTGGCACTATACTTTGGCACTGTGTTAGGCAATGTTATAACAGAATGGCTCGGAGGCTGTTTAGAGACAATTTTATTTCAAAACCTGGCAAAACGAGACAGGATGAAGCAAAACCTTTGAGACTACAAATCTAAACGGTTAGATAGTCACATAAGGGAGGATGTATTACCATAACAGCCACTGTGCCGAAACTAATATGTGTATCAAGCACGATTATCCACAGGCACAGTTTCACATTAGCTCGTACAGAGAGCTGAGCATGCTCTGCATAGCAAGGAAGTGCTTCAGCGCACTTTCCTGGGCCCAGAGGAAAGGTAAGGAAAGGTAATATTTATGCAGCATCAATTTCCAAAGCATCGAGAAATAAAGAGATCGATGAAGCAGATTGCGTGCTTGAAGAAATATCATTTTAAACAACCACCTTAAAGAGACACATTATTTACTGATAGGGCACCTACCTCCTTCTGCTGGAGACACCAATTGCAGACTGTGTAATGCCATTCTAATTTTTAAATTGTGTCAAGAAAAATATGAGTCCAGAGGAATATTTCGATCAGACAGCCACCAACCTGTACAGGTTACAAAAACCTAAAACCGCCGCCCTTTGGTAATAACACTGTAAGTTAACTCGATCAAATTTGAAGAGCCAGTTAGAGTTTTTGAAAACATCAGTATATCAGTAGGAAAATTATAATAACGATATTGTAAAAAATAAATTTAATTGGCTTATGGTGACTACTATATGTATTCTTAGAAGTTGTTGATCCTGAGGGAATTGCAATGGAGATCTAGAATATTAAAGAAAGAACATTTTAAGTGGAGTTAGTTATATCAAATACAATATAAATATATATACGGACAAAGAATAGTTTCGCTGGCGTACTATAGATGTGACAGCTAGGCTGATTTTAGAAAAGTGTACGACCAAATAAATATTAAACGTGATCTGACGTGGTTAAACGTGAATGGCATTTTCCGTTGCACAAACGCGTAAAAATATAAGATAACCGAAGAGTCGGTGCGAGACGAATGAAAGTGGTTTAACTGCGCGCGCAGCGAAGTGGTAGAGCATTCATAAATGAATTGGTATTTCGCAAAATTATTACGAAATGAATATTAAAGGAGTCGAAACAAGTAACAGATTAGTAAATAAAACAAAAACCAAAACACACGTATTGGCTCAATGGATTAATATTCGTTTTATAATGAAATTAAAACATATTTTTGTGTTAAAACGAAGCTATACACACGGAATATTTGCTTTTATTTATTTCGTCAAATGTCTATTAACTTTTTCATAGCACATATTATATCTTATTTACCACTGCTGCTGGTGATAAAATATTTTTGCTTTTAGTGGACTAGTGGACATTTAAAATAATCTTTGTTTCTTGTTTTTTTTTTTGCTAATTCTTGTCAATATATCTGCAGTTAACAGCGAAAGAATATTATCTTGCTAAAAACTGAAATAAATATCAGAAAACATTAAAAAAGTGTACCTATAAAATCTATAAATTTTTCTTTTTTTTTAAATTCACTCTCAGAAATACCATGATGTTTGAAAAACATAAGCTCATATTTGTTTCCAAAATTATTGTTTATTGTTTTTATAGGATAGTCGATGGCGTATCGAACAAGAATTTTTTTATCATTTTGCTTAAAATGTAACTTAAAACATTACAGTACAAGTGTCTATCGCAACCCAATAAACAAAATTCAAATCTTCCGCAATTATATTTTGTAACTTCAACTTAAAGGTATTCAAATAACCATTAATGTAATACAAAATCGTAAGTAACTTCATGCTTTAATGTTGAAGTTCCTGAAAATAACTGCGCGAAATTTGAATTTGGTTTACTGGGAGGGGTCTTTACAAAAAAAAAAAATATACAACATTATTATTATCTGGTTGTACTTTTAAGGTATTTTCCTTAATTTTGTTTTTATCAAAGTGTAGAAGTACAAGTACGCTAGATTGTGTCTGATATAAGCTTTTGTCGCACTTGAACTTTTTCTGTTTCGTTGTTTGTCGAATTAATATAGAAAATATAATTGTTGGATATTATATTATTGTACATATCTTATAATGGTTAGAACTGTCAAACTATATAATTGTAACAAAAAAAATGATGAAAATAGAAAAAAAGGAAAGAATTAGCAGAATTCAAATTTCCTGAATTTATTTCTAGGAAAGATTTTCATTTTTTTTTTCGTTCGTAACGTTTAGGAAATCTCAGATTGCTTTTGGAAATGAGACATAATACTAGAAAATTTTATAGGTATGCAATCAAGTGCAAATGCAGACTCTTTATAATAAATCATAAAATTGGAATTTTTATAAATCATCAATAAAAATCATCGCTTATACTGTATCTCTGTTTAGTGCGTTAATTAAATAGCGGTAAAGTATAATAGATGCATTCATAAAGAACAACTCTCCAAGCATACATTTATTCTGTAAAATAACTTGGATAAATATAAACTGCAAAACTAACACCTAACATCCGATTCTCAGACCATCTACTTATTTATATGTCCGGGGGTAGAATTCATATCTGCCGCGATTATTTATAGTTACTGCCAATAGAAATAGATTTCTGAATTACCCACTGCTGTAATACTCAAGTGCTTCCATATCAAGTACATAGTTCGCTTGGTCCACTGCTTATTTTCGTACGTCTCTTGCCCAGCCGCTTTTTAACTGCCTCCGCGAAGAAGCTACAGTGGCGCTGCTCTAAAGTACGCCAGCGGAACTATACGTCTTTGACCATAGGTATAGTAGTATTATATTTGGTTATATCAAATATTATACCAGTATACATATGGTCAAAGAAATGTTCCACTGGCGCACTATAGATGACACCACCAGCATTTTCTAGTGTTGTGCATTTATAGTGGTGATATATTTCCATAAGAGAATACTTATGGTGCCATCTATAGTACGTCAGTGGAACATTTCTTTTACCATATGTATACTGGTATAATATTTGGTTATATAAAGTTTTAATCCTAGAATAAAATCACATTTCACAAACTATTTCACGGAGATTATCGTAAGGACATATTATATCTAAGCCTCAATCTTCAACTGAGAATCATCAACACAAAAAGGAATATAATTCCTTCCCATCTTCCTTTAATACCTCCTTGTCCGGTGATAAATCTACGTTACCCTGCGATAATCACCATTCCCTTCTTCTTTCCTTATTTTTCAAACCGTCTACCACCAAACGTTGCTACGGATATACCACCGGAGCGAACACGGTTGAAAACACGGTCGAGGATTGAATGGGGGAGTAGGTGTTTTTGCGGCAACGAAACCCCAAAATGACGTCGAGGGAGAATTTATGTTTACAGGCGTACTTCTTGTTCGCACCGGTGTCGTACTCCCCCTTTTCCCGCCTAACGGCGTTTGTACGAACGAGGCTGTTCTACGTATGTTGTACAACATACAAGGAACGCTGCCGAATTGATGTTATTAGCAGGAAGGGGGAGACATAAAGTTTCTTGCGGGCGTCTCTATGTGCCTCCTAGTATAAATCTGGTATTCGCTTGAATTACGGCGAGGTCTTTTTTATGCGGTGTCCTTTTTGCAAGCGTTAGGGATTGTTTTGAGTTTTGTTTAATGACAAATTTGGAGAATGAAATAGGAGATGTCGTTATTTACGGGAATTGTTTAAAATGTAAAATTATATCACTGCTCGTGTTGTGCGTTTTCTTTTTTTTTTTTTTGATGCGTTTGCTTAGTGGCGATAAATATTTTTGATAAAAAAAAAGATAGGTATTTACATAATTCAATTGAAAAAACCACTGTTGTTGCTAATATGATGCTTGAGATCTAATAATTGGGAATTCCATCATTGGGAGATAGAAGACACTTCAGGTAAAATTTCAAGCCGTAGCAATATATAGGGTGTTCAAAATTAATTGTACAATTTGGCCATATTTTTGGCTAACTTTTTTAGATGTTTGACCCTGTTTACACAAAAGGATGGATATGTTAATTATGAACAAGTATTTTGTTATTATGTTCCTATGACTATCTGTAAGCATTTTTGATAAAAGCACAAAAAATTAGCAAAAGTGAGCAACCGGATATGACCAGCACGTGACCTCAAATTTTAAGGTGGCAACATTGTTAAGTAGGTACAAGATATGCTACATTATTGATTTGTCAGATAACTTAAGCTTAAAACAAGAGACCTTTAAGAATAAATTGCTTTTTAGATTATACATTTCAAACAAAAATTCTTGGTAAATAGTTTCATTAAAAATTTCATCTACAATAAATGCTTACAACAACCGCTATCATTTTACAAACATAAATTGATTCTTCGTTGCATATTGCACGCAACACGTTGGTTAAAACTTCTTCGTTGATATCATTTAGCAATGCAGTGATGACATTTCTCAGCTCCTCAAGATGAATGGAGAGGTTTCAGAACACCAGATTCTTTAATTGGGCAAACAAGAAAAAAATCCAATGATTGCCAAAATATTCTTCAAGATATTTTATTGTAGCGTCAGTTTTATGTGAGATAGCATTATCTTATTGGAAATACCCATTCTGGAACCCACCATCATGGAGTTCATTAATGAACGGTTCTAAAACCGTTCTAAAAACTGAGTCTATAACGACGATTAACTATATCGTCAAAAAATATCGGTGTCACAATGGGACATTGCAATCCACACACCAGTTTTAATAGGATGTAATGTTGTTTCTTTGTAAATGCGTGGGTTTTCTGTGGCCTAGGTATCGATAATTCGGTTATTTATATAACCCGGAAGATGAAACCAAATCAAGCTTCATCAGAGAAGAAAGTTATGCTTAATTGGTCCTCATTTAAATGTTCATTAAACTATAAGCAATAATTTCTAGATGACCAAAACCCGACTTGTGCCTGTGTACAACTTCGAAAATCCGTCATTATAATGAACCTGTTTTGTTCATCCGTGAATGCCATTTTCACTAGGCAAATATTGAGCGTTTCGTTCAGCAGTCATTAAAAAGACAGTTATTGTGCAATAAATGCTATACTTATTTACGAAAACTCACAAGAAAGTTGCAGAAAACGTGAAAACTAGCGCTTTCAAACATGTTCAATGTCAAATTATAGAACGTAAACAATAAGCAGGACAGTAAACAATAAAACAAAAAAATACACTTTTTGTGTGACATTCGTGATCACGTGGTGGTCACAGCCGGTTGCGCACCCTATACCTGCATACGTACTATCAAAGACAAAAAAGTATTGACTCAAGTTTGACATAGATAGAGATAGAATCAATGGAGGTCTTTCTGTATTTCAATATTTCTTTCTTTAATTTTGAGTCAAGACTTTTGTCTTTGATGTTGGGTAAAATATGAGTACCTACTACTAAGTATGTTAAAATAGCTAGTAAAGGTTTCTAGTTGAATGGATAAATATATTCAAACGCATAACGATGCAAAAGCTGTTCAATGCATTCCTATTTATTACAATCTATAAAAAATTACATGTTTCGGCCGAAACTGGCCATCTTCATAACGTCAAACGAAAATACAAATATACAATATTTTAATTTGTATTTTCGTTTGACATTATAAGAGTCTGAAGATGGCCAGTTCCGGCCGAAACATGTAGCTTTGTCTAGATTGTAATAAATATGAAAGGAATGAAGACCTTTTGTATTGTTTTGTGTTTGAACTAGTAAAGCGTTAGGTTACTATAGTGATAAGTAAATGAAGAAGGTTATACTTGTCATTTTTGTGGATTTTGTTTTAGGCAGTACGAATTATTTTAATTATAAAAGAGTTGCTTCTTCACAAGCAGAATTTATGCTAAAAAATATCCAAACAAAAGGCATGAGATGAAAGAAATTTTAGGAATCTGTTGGAATAGGTTTATAGAAAACGGAATACGATGCTCCAAATAAGTCAAAACTTGTAAGAACTAAGGACAATTTAGTATAATTGGTATCAACAGAAATCCTGCTCCTTGTCAAAAACAAATTACTGAAGAAATAGGAATCAGTGAGGTAGATTTTCATAGTAATTCTGATCACAATTCACGACTTCCCAGAAAACTAGATATCCAGCCCAGACGGTCATTTAATGTTTGGGGGTGGTATTAGTGGTGATTGAATAGTAGGTTCTTACTTTTTTTTGCCGAGCATTTAAATGGTGAAATTTATTACCAAACTTTTTGGAAGTGCTGCCTGTTACGCGAGAAAGAATATGGTTGCAGCACTATAGCGCAGCACCAGCCTATTTCGGGAATGACTGTGAGGGAGCATTTACATTAAAGTTTACCAATATTATAATTGGAAGAGGATGACCAACGCAATGGCTACCTAGATCTCCTGACCTTGCCAAAATGGATTCTCATTTCTGGGGATACCTTCTATATCGTGAAATATCTACCACTATAGGAAATATGAGAAATCAATAATAATATTAGTGCAGACACATTAATGAAAGTAGGAAGTTCTTTCAATCATCGCTTCTGTCTTTGCTTGAAAATGAATGGAATACGTTTTAAAGACCTTTTATGGTATTTATTTATTTAGCTTGTTTCGATTTTTTTTTTTCATTTCGTCACGTATTTTGTTGTTTAAATAGTTATTCTTTTCTCCCTTACAGGTATAAATATTATTAATTTTGCGTTTTTATCAAAAAACTACTACAGATGGTCATAGGGACTTATTAATAAAAATTATTCATAATTATTATTATTCTTTCTTATAACAAATAGAGCAGAAGACAACTTCTTTGCCAGTTGTTTGTTGTGTTGATACCAATTGGAAATGGCATTAACCAGAATGCCCCAAATATCTCACTGTTTCAGGCTAACTAACAAACAGTTGTGAAGATCAGATTGTTATATCTCACCCAAGTTAATTTGTAACCTATTTGCAAAGAACCAACTTTCCGTATCTTTTACAGCCGTCTAGGATCTTTGCCGGAGTATTGTGAGAACTTTATCGTGTAAAAGAAGGAAGGTATTATCTACATACATACAAATCTTAGCCCCGTTTATGTTAGCTGGAAGATCATTAATATGCTTTATGAAGAAAGAGTAAGGGACCCAGAATGGCACCCTGTGGAACTCCATATCTCACAACCAATGACCGAGATTGTAATACCCCCCTCCTCGCCTTTATATTTGAGTGCATTTTGTAATTATGAACAACTAATTTTAATAAAATTTTGCTCTATTCTTCGAAATGAGGTTACTTTACTCTTATACGATTTTCATTTTTTTTTTTGGTCTGCCACGTAAGCTAATTGAGACAGTCTAAGTGTGTCCTACTTAGATGTCAAACATGCATCAACGTTTGACAGTATTTATTTTGCAATTGCACAAACTAATAAAAAAATAATTCCATTTGTTGCACATTTGATGGACCACACTGTATTTAAAAAATACCTTCGCTTAAAAGCTTGCTTATTTCTTTCTGTACTTGTCTTAACTGGTCCGTTGTGATTCCAAAAACGATTACTCTAAAAGAGTTAGTCAAAATGTTCGATGAATGAGTTTTTTTGAACACTCTGTATATTGCTATATTTTTTTTTATCAAAAATACTTCTACTAAATTAACGCATCAAATAAAAAATAATATAAGCGCGTATAGCCTATAATCAGCCACTGCTTTAAAATGTAAAAAAAAAATATGCCGAAAGTTTTAACATCCGGTATAATTCAAAATAATTTCGAGATGTCTTTCTTAATGTCTAGTTTCATTATGTGTTTAAGTAAAACATATCACTTCAATAGCAAATTAATATACATAGCTATGTAAAAGTTCTTCCCATAATGCATTAATCACTTAGCATAGCATTGATGATCTCTGGTAACGTAAAACGTGGGCATGCTAATAGTATTTGATTGCTACACATAGTTTTAATAATCTTATTTATTGAATTAACAAGTCTTTAACCTGTCTGCACATATTTCAACCATATTTCTAAAAATATATCGTTTCGAATCGTCCCATACATGCTTACGAAAGCCCCTACGCCATTACCCGCTCGCAAAATGCATAAATATTCAGCTTGACGCTACTGACATCAATCATCCTGGCTAAAAGGCTTGTCAACGGCGTCGCCTGCCCGCTTCTATTCACTGCCCATCTCCGCGATCGCTTCGACGCTATGCGAATATGAAATTATCGAATTTAAAACTATACCCATCACTCCCAAACGCCTGTTAAAGGTCATAGTTTAAATCGGTTTCAATAAGAATTAATTTCATGGAATTCGAGATTCTACCAGACCCCACTAATTACTAATCGGTTACCGGTAGTGTCCCAGAAGTTCGGGATATGATCTTCCGTCTCTTTTCCACCGCCTAATTCGAAATCTTCGCACCGTGTGCCATTAGTTTAGTTCGGCGAATGGTCGGAATTGATTCCGGAAATCGAGCTATACTACTGGCGGAGCAACTCCTGAATTTAATTTCTATTAGAACGATGTCGAAATGATGGACCCGTAATTTGCTTTGTGATGTCGCATGAGAAAGATCACATTACTTTCTGATGAAATTAAATAAAACGACAAAATTGAAACTGCGCAATTGAAAGAATTAGTTCCACGCCACTAATCGGAGAGAGACAAGTGTCGGTGTTGTGACAATGGGCTTTTCAAATGTCGCTTAACCATCACGGAAAGGAAATGAATATAATGCGAAGCGTCACACTATTCCATTAGCAGTTTAAAGTCTAGAATTTCAATTTCGTTCCTGTTGATGTCGACGTAATCGTAGAACTACGATTGTGACGATAAAAAATTATATAGTGACAAAGCGGAGGAGGGAAAATAAGAAAAGGACGGCAAAACGTCCAAACAGGATATTATGCCGTACAACCTACAAGCAAAGAGGCAAAACAGCGATGGATTAAGAACTGTTATGCTAGAAGGAAATAGGCAGAACTTATCGGATACTTATCGAAATAAATTGATGTTTAACCAAGTAGCAAATTAAACGAGTTAATGCCTCCGCTGCATGTAGCTTATAATCACTTTGTTGTATTAAAGAAGACTTCTGGCGTTACGTTAACTGAGGATATATGACCAGGTGCATTGGCAAAATTCACAGATGTTAGTCTTAATAGTTTGCCCTTAATAGATGAATGACATTCTTAAAATTCTTTTATATGTGTATTATAATTCCTCTTATAGAAAATATGCAGATGTCCCACATGTATTTTCCCACGCATGTGCTCGGAAACTAATAGAGATAAAAAGTTGCAGTAAAATTCAGTGGAAATGAGACGACATTCTACATCAAATTCTGCCAATATAACACACCCCGTATAAATAACCTTTTACCCCCATCTGCCACATTACTTTTTTTAAATTGCATCCCTAATTGTTTTCGCAAGTTTTCTGTGGTTAACGCACACAAAAAAAATCTATTATCAATCTGAATATTTTTATTTATTCAGAAATCGAAACTGAATATATATTTAAATGAACTAAATCTTGTTGGTTAGAACATAAGAGTAAATTCTCTGAAAACACAATATACTCTTAGAACAAATGGTATAAATATTTGCATTGAAGTATATTTCCTCCAAATAAACATTGTTATTGTTGTAAGGAATAAATCTATGCAATCACAGTGAGAAAGTCTGTAGATTAAAATGAAATCCCTTATACGTTTGGTATAATGAATTATTATATAAAATTATTAAATGTTTTGTACTGAAAACAGAAAATATCAAATTGAAATTACCATAATATTGAAACATTTAAAACGAATTTTACCCTACCATTTATTACACCAAAACTTATCTGTCATTGGTTCCGTTTTTTTTTAGGGGGGGTTAAAGGGTTTTGCAAATACATACGCTTTACTTGGCGTCATTTTTTGATTGATTAGCGAACAGTGTTGTTGGTTGTGAGTGTAAGTAAACCTAAATTGATACCCCAGCCGTTTCACAGCTACTTAGAGAATCGGGTGGAATGGGACTGATGCACAGATGCTACCATTAAAATATTCGAAGGTAAGTACGTACGTGTTATCTAATATTAAAGGATTACTGGTTTAAAAAACTTTGAAATAATACTTAGAGTCAGCGCCATTGTGTCGATAATATATGAACATGGTAGGTGTGTACATTAACAAATATATGTAGGTATTTACTAGTTATTAGTTTTCAGTAGGTAATACCAGCAAATTATTATACTGATTGAAATTATATCAGTAACCAACGCCGACTAGATACCAGGCCCAGGTATTGAGTGGGAAGTATCCTGAGAACACCGGTCGCAACGACGGATACGCATAACATCTATACCTCTACGCATCAACATCCCGTGCACACTCCTGAAGTACCCCGATACGCTACCTTCTCCCAAACATTATAAAACTATAAAGTATGGCAGTAAATTTATTTAATTACATAATATTTCTTTATTTATTAATTTCCCCTACCGAGGTTTTTTGGTGTTACAGACATAAAATTAGTAGGTAATTATTACCCTTGAATATTAGAAATGCTTAGATTAAGCAGGTAAGTATTATCAATTCAATATACTTATATTTTGGAAGCAAATAAGGGCAATACTTCAAATAATACTTTTATATACTTCTATCAAATGTACATAAATTTAATTAAATTTAATAAAGTTAAGAAAATCTATTTACTCAAACCTAAAATAATTATTTTTGTGGTGAAAATATTATATGTTCATAATGATTTTAGTATATTGATTATATTTGAACTAAAGAATTGTTTCGTCTAACAAATTCACGGGTTTGGAAAACTGGACAACTTTTATTCTCAATATAAATACATCATTTTCTTGCTTACACAGGGTATTCCACGTAACCGGTTCATTAAAAGTTTATGATGTTCTATTATTTACTTATATTTGAGATTTTGGCACCAGTATCTGTTCGATTGGAACTATAAATGTAAAATACCTTAACCAAAATTTCACTTCCGGTTGACCGGAAATGGATGTCAACTTTCTTATTTTAAATAGAATGATATATTTTTTTATTCATTTTTGGATTCTACAACTATAAATACGTCAGTTTTCATTAGCTATGCCTATAGCTACATGTTGCCGTTTTTCAGTTATTTAAGTTTTTCTTTTTTTTAATCATAATCATTGCATCATTGAGAAATTAATATCTCGGTTAATACTGCAAGTAGAGACTCCAAATTTGCTATATTATGAATGTAGATATTACTCTAAGAAACGGTAAGCACACTTTACATTCTAACATACAGGGTGTTCAAAACTGAGGAACAAAGTGACATATTTTCAAATGCAGAAAACTCATTTTTTTTAAATAGAACATCCTGTATTTTAATTCGGAATTAGGAAGTAAATATCATCCCCTATCGCTTTATATGAGCATTCCCTGTACCTATCTTTAACAGATTTTGAGACATGAGCGACTTTTTGTTAAGCAGACTAAGTATTCTTTTTTTTTTTAAATGGAACACCCTGTATTTTAATTCGGAATTAAGAAGTAAATATCATCCCCTATCATTTTATATCCACATTCCCTATACCTATCTTTAATAGATTTTGAGATATGAACGACTTTTTGTTACACAGACTAAGTAGGCCTATCTTTGCATGTTTGTAGCTGGCTCTGAATGGGATTAATGTCAAATTCATTGACTAACCAAAAGTGTTTATGTATATCATTGTAATTACACTTTCGTACAACGCAATATTAATAGAAATGACTATTCGAACAGACATTCTTGTATGGTTATTCAAAAATAATACATGAATTTGACGTGAATCCATTTCAGAGCCAACTACAAACATTTAAAGATAGGACTACTTAGTTTGTTTAACAAAAAGTCGCTCATATCTCAAAATCTATTAAGGATAGGTATAGGGAATGCTCATACAAAGTGATAGGGGATGATATTTACTTCCTAATTCCGAATTAGTGATTAGTGATTAGAAATTGGTAATACAATAAAAAAAACTCTTATTTATAACAGTATTTTCCATAAACAATCCTTAATAAGTTTAAAACAATCACCTTCATATTACATAAACGTAATTGCGGCAAAACTCTTTCGTTATAACGCATTTGTTTCTCGTTTATCATCACTCTCAAAACATCTTTACGCAGCGAGTGCCCCAACACCCCCCCTGGGGGGTAAGGTGCCTCGCCGCAGAGTTGTGCATTTTCGGAAGGCGACGCGCCCCTGATGGTTGTTCGTTCCTCCAAAACTCAATTTATTTTTGATGCGGTATATAATTTTTCCGGTTCGCGGAGTCCGGGCCGGTCTCTGGAGGACGCCATTCAATTTATTACGTATAAATAATAACGCAACGTGACGCAGTCGCTATACAACCAGACTGCTTGCCGTTTTACACATTGCCGATTAGCTCAAAAAAGTGCCGACTTGTGATCGGGATTAATTAAAACCATTATTTATTCTTTTTGCAGCAAAATGTTAACGATTTTAATGTATTGAGGAAACTCTAATGATATATCGAACATAATGCACATCGTCATTGATGTTACTTAACAAGAATTTTCGACAATATTGCAAACAAAACATTTTGGATGACATGTCACATTAAGAGCGACATCTGACGACAATTCATTTAAATTAACACGCGTCCGCCGAAATATGCATATCAAAAGACTCCGACAAAAGTAACAAGATCAATAAACAACACTTCGAAAATAAACACAAAATCCATGATGAAGTTTTCATGTTTCTTTTCGATGTGATCGGTACATATTTATTATCCCCTCTTTAACGCTAGTTAGTCCCTGATAATCGGGGCGGTTAATTGCGAAATCTACACGAGGTTGAAGTGTCCTGAACAAATATTTAAAATAGACCTGGATAAACGTGTAGATAAACTGTGAATACATGAAATTTTTCCGTATATACAGGCTGTTTAAAGTTATCGGCGCAATATTGCTAACTTTGTTAATATTATAGCTACAATCTTGGTTAAATTATTAAAAATGTAGCGTTTTCTACGTTGATTACAATCGAGTAATGAGAAAAATAATTGAAAATTGCGTTTACAAGGTACACTGAGAGAAATACTCTTTTCATTTAAGAAAATTTGCATTAAACCAAAAGTTTTTGCGTTTACTGTCTGGCCAACATGATTTGGCGTTTCGTTGAAAAGGAATATAATTTTAAGTTCACGCATTTCTTTGGAAATAATATATTTTTCGTTGAAACAGTTTGTTCCTCTAAGTGACAGATTGATAATTGATTCAAGTCCTCTTTATTTTGAACTTAAAAACTATGCAAATTGGCAGAAAATCGTAAACATTTTGATTCAAGAGATTTTTCCTTTTCTTACAACATTTATTCATTTTAGACTTAAGTGTAAACACAACAAAATGCCGTGATTATTTTCAATCGAAATGAAAAGGAATTATATCCAAAAGCCCATGCACTAAGGAGGGATTTGCCGTTAGAATGTTGTAAATCCTAGTAGTATTGGGAGTTGGTCGCAGTGACCATCCTAGCACTATAGTCTGCCGCTAAAGAAATCGTCCTTTCAATGGCGATGATTCCTATTAAATGTTGTTCTAGTAAATACAGGGTGTATCAGATATAGAGGTAAATATAATAATATGTAGCAGCTGTAATCATATACAATCAAAAAGTCTTAATGCACAGGGGGTCTATCTGTAAGCATTAACGAGAAAAAATATTTTATAAATGCCGTGGGCTAGAGCCGCACCTGTGCCCAACCTAAATGCTGTCCCGAGTATACCCCCACATACCACTATCATTCAGCCATTACCGCTGTTGGTTTTTTGTGGATCGCCGCTAGGAGTGCAAGCCACATTTTATTTAAATTCTTCCCGTCTCGAAAAAAACGATCCTTTTCAGGACCATCATGATTTCATATAAAGAAAATCGAAGCTTGATGCATCGGCAAAAGCGCGGGAATGTATAGATTCATTTTCGCGCGACATCATAGTAAAAAGGCGTGTTTGCAAATTTTCTGTATCTACATTTATTTCTGTGTAATTCGATTCAATTCATTTTGTGTTATATGATTAAATAAATCCAAAAGAAATAACTCAGATTCATGTGGTATCGTTTATTAACAACTAACTCTCGATTCGACAAAGCAAAAGAAAAATATTTACGTTTTTTTTAACTACTGAAGTCCCATATCCGGTGAAACTCGAACGTCTTATCAGGATATTAAAAATAATACTTTGTAGACTTACGTAGAATGCTCTTAACAAAAAAGGAATGTTTATTTTATAAAAAGAAGAAATTTAAAATGTCTCAGTTTTGCTATTTTTACAAGAGCACACTGGGCGATTGGCCTTTATTTATTCAGAATGACGTTAAATGAACTTACGTCATACCATTAAGAATAATACTAAATGAGTGCAATGTATTTATACATAATACCACGTTTAGCGGGTGCTTAACATTACGTTTCCTTGCATCAGACCCGGACTAAAGAATTTTTGGCTCTAAATTTTACTTTTTTTTATTCTTTAATGATGAAGTCCGGTTTCGGTGGGTTTGTGCTTTATATATCGTGTAGTTAACACACAAGCAAAATTTACTTTTTTATTTGATACACCCTGTATACCAGCTTAGTATGTTACGATCGTAGTTTCCAGCCTATTTTGTGCGAAATATTATCTATTACTGGAATGAAATAGGGGATGCGCCATCTGTGCGACAATTTCTCTACAATACATAAGTATATCTGCTCATCTGTTGTATTATATGGAGAGAAAACTGCTATGCGAAAATAATTAATTATTATAAATTATTTTTACTTCCATGTAAATGTTTAGTTAAATTATAATAAATAAATCTACTAACCAAATTATTTGTTTGATTGAATACAGGAATATTTTTAATATTCCTTAACCAAGTAATAATTTAGTAACTGTAACCAAATGCATGGAAAATGGTTAAAAACAACAAGATTGTTTTTTTCCGTGTATAATAGTTTTAAAACCTTCAAACACTATATACTACTGTAAAGTTCCTTGGCTTATAAGTAAATCAGCAGTAACTGAAAAGATTCCAATTATCTCTGAAATTTCTTTAACCTCACCCGAAAAATATTTACTTTTGTTCATTATTGTTTGTGTATCTGAGACTTGTACACGTGGGAACATGAATAAAACTGAAATACTTCCGCGTAAAAAGGCGCTCAGCTTGAATACAGGTGCTTGCATTTTCCGTTAAAAGGCAAAAGTTTTAAATCAATGTATACATGCGTGTCCACGCAAATAAACCAAAACGTCCGGCTTTTTATTTAAAATACTGTTTATAATTCAATAATACTTAAAAGAAACTAAAATATGTTGTTAAATATGTACATAATAATAACAATATAATATGTAATGTGTATTGTCTTACTTAAACAGAAGTTATAAAGACATTATAAAATATGAATCAAAACTAAGGTGAATTCCATTTAATTACGATTACTTTTCGTCAAAAAGCATGTACTTAAGAAGAAAATAGTCTTCCTATTAAAATAAACACTTTTCTGAGAAAAGGTATTCTTTTCGTTGAATATGATAAAAACCAAAAGTTATAAAACTTTTCATTTAATGCAATCTCTTTTCTCAGTGTAGGAAATGCATATCAAAAATAGAAATATAGTGGAACACTTATTATAATTTTTTGTTCTTTGTCATTGTTTGTAAATTTTTGTAAACTCTTGGATTTTCTTTTTTTTTTTTTAAAGAAACATCTTAAGTTGGCAAGCAATAAAAGTTTTGGCTGTTATATCGAATCCATCATTATATGAGTCGTTAGCTCTTTTGTTTTTCATTTTAAGGTTATATTATTATAACGATATTGCATGCAGAAACTGATTTTCTTTCAATTGTTTTTTCTGATTACACGACTGATATCAGAGTAAAAAAACCTTACATCTTTGATTTTATTACACAGGTTGCAAATTATGCACTTACTGATTTAAAAAATGCCTCTTTGATACATGTTTGCCGTAAAGAGAATTAAAATACCTTTTGAATGAGTGGTCATACCATTTTTCTTAATGACTTGAGCGCCCACAGGAATAATTTTAAATCGTCAGAAGCGTCATTAAAAGTTGCTTCTCCTTGATTTGACAATTGACATGTCTCGGAATGTTATACAAATCACAGCAGGTAATTGAGTAAAAGAGTTATTTGAAGTAGCGCGTTTAAATTGAAATGCCCTGTATATATTTTTGCAAGGAAAATGTTACACACTGAAAGAAATTATCTAAAATCTGCACGCATCGTATTATTTGTAATATGGTGTGAACGTCACACAGTGTAAGACGAGACACTACAATTTTGTCACTTCGTATTTGTCATTATTATTCCCAACCAAAAAGGAAACAGATGAACAGATAAGAATCTGGGCTATGACGTAATTGTTCGATAAATAGTCGTAAATAAAATCATCTAATGTTCATCCCCAATTCATCAGAGACTCGTATATACACACAATGGACGGCGGGTCGGCTAAAACTACATTGTCGCTGGAGAAAAGAAGGATGTGCTTTGCCAGTACTAGATAAGATCTTAGATTTTGTCTAATCGTCATCTACCCTTAGTTAGTTACATGTGGTACTTATTCGGTATTATTAATCGGGAAATGCAGTATGTAGGGACTAACGTAAATTATGTGGCGTAGGGGAGTAGGTAGAGCATAATGGGGTGGCCTCATAAATGCAGAGATATTTGAGTGGTGTGAAAGGATACTAAAACAATTGGTTTGATTGATGTTTATTTATTATGAATTACATATAGTAATTAGAGTAGCGACGTTGTGTTCAGTTTGTCATTGACATTACGTTCGGTGGCAGCTAAGTTTGGCATGTGTGTAACACGTACGTAGGAGATAGGCAGAGAGCGCTGGCAGTACTGGCCGATTTGCGACAGTAACAACATTTCATTATCAAAAAGTACATGTAAAGTTGCTCAATCTACAATAAATGTTCGAAATGGCTTTCTCCAGCTTGGATACAACCATTCAATCTTCTCGTCATTGACTGTTGAACTCTTTCAAACACACCAGGGTCGTTTCTAATTGAGTTACATCCAGCAATTATCCGATTTCGCAAATCGTCCAAATTCTCCACTGGAGTAGCGTAAACTATTGACTTCAGAAATCCCCAGAAGAAATAATCTAGGGAGTTTAAGTCTGGGGATCAAGCAAGTGGCCATGCGTATGGTCCACCTTGACCAATCCAGCGATCTCCGTATGTTGCTGTTAAAAAATTACGAGCAACCAAACTGAAATGTGGTGGTGCATCATCGGGTATAAACCACATTGCAATTCTTCTCACGTATGGTACATCCTCCAGAAACTCAGACAGCGTTGCTTCCAAAAAGTTGCGGTACAACACGCCAGTAAGTCTTCCTGGTAGAAATACCGGTCCAATTAGATAGTCACCCACAATTCCAACCCAAACATTCAACGAGAACTGACGTTGAAAACGATCTTCAAATATCTCGTGCGGATTTTCATCTGCCCACACATGGTTATTATGAAAATTCCTTATTGCATTTCTTGAGAAACTGGCTTCATCGGTAAAAAGAATCTGTGTCAGGAATGGAGGGATGCGAACTAATGTTTGCAATATCCATTGACATAATGCAATACTTGGAGGAAAATCAGCAGGTAGTAATGGCTGAACGCGTTGAATGTGGAATGAATACAACAAATTGTCCTTAAGAATTTTCCAAACTGTCCAATGACTTATATTCAAAGTATTTGTAATTTTTCGCGTAGAACTACCAGGATCTTCTTCTATCATCTCCAGCGCATTCTGCTTCAGTTGTACCGTTCTTGCAGTCATTGATCTTCCTGGCTCACCACTTCGTTTCATTTAGCTTGTTTCATGAAGATGTCGATGAATGTTTTCGAAGATTTTTCAGTTGGGGACATTACGGGCAGGAAATCGTTCAATGTACAATCGTCTAGCTTCTAATGAGTTGCCATCAGCAAGTCCATACATGAAATGCGTGCCAGTCATCTCAGCGTTCGTATACATCATGATAGAGTATTTCACTAACTATTAAAGACATGTCAAACAGCCAAACGTCACTCAATCTAAACAAATGCGACCGATGAGACGTATTCAAATGAAATCCACTACTAGATAAAACAGCCGTTTCATGTGATCGAGATCGAAAAAATAACAACGCATTGTAAACAATTTTTTGTACTTGATAAACTCATTGGCGTACATCATACTTTTATTTATATTAATAACTTCAACGAATATCGAATATGATTGTTGCAAATTTTTTTCAAAAATCATCATAGAACAGAATATTCTTAGAATAAGCCAAGGAATAACCCCATGAATTTTTGCCGCATGTTTACCTAACACCTTGTATAAAGCTATTCACATACGTGCATACAGTTATAGGCACCTTTGACAAAATTAATGGGTTTCATGTTTCTTGCATTTTTTTTTTAACAGATACAGTCGCGAGCAAATGTTATAGGCACCCTAAATTTTGAGCGAATATCACAGTAAAAAATGAGAAAATAAAAACTTGTAGGTAATACATTATAAATATGTAGTATTTTAAGGGATCTTATTAATTTGTTCAGAATTTTTAACCCATTAATTGGGAATTTTCGAGCTAATAATTTGCAAAATTGTGTTACAATTGTAAATAATAGAGAAAGAAGTGACAGGTTAATAAACTAACGAGGAAGTAAGTCGAAATAGTAGATAAATAGGACAATCTTTAAAGTAAAAACCCAAGTCTCCGAGGTGTGGAACCGGACGAGGGCTTTTTATCGGACGACGAGATAGTAAACAACACAGAGCCGTATTCAGAGACGTTGCAGAGAAAGACGTTTATTAAAAACGAATTATGTTGAATGAAGAGAAAGGTTCGCCGGATAGTGATGATTACTCCACCGATGAAAATATAAAAAAGAGAAGAGCACTAGAAGAAATGGAGGGAACGTTCGAAAGAAGTAAGAAAACACAACGAACTCCAACAAAAACAAAGAAAGAAGGAGATAAACTAGATCTGATATTAAAATTAATAACAGATATGAAGAAGGAACAGAACGAACTAAAAAATGAACTAAGAGAGTTTAGAGAGGACCAGAAAGTGTTTAATGGGGAAATAACTAAATTAAAAGAGGAGAATGAAAAATTGAAGGAGGAAAACAATTTAATCAAAAAAGAATTCACTGAAATTAAAAAGGAATTAATAGACATTAAAAAGGAGATGACATGGATAGAAAAAGACAAAAAGAAAAATAACATAGTGATCAAAGGACTAGAAATAGAAACAAATGACACCGAAGTAATGAAAAATACAATAAATGATTTCATAAAAGAACATCTGAAGGTTAATGTCACAAACAAAAATGTAATCAAAATTGGAAGAGGAGTATACTTAGTAGAATTAGAGAACGAACATGACAAATTAAATGTGATGAGGAATAAATCACAACTAAGAAAATTAGAAACAAAAAAAGTATATATCGACGATTACTTAACACGGAAGGAGAGGGAGAAACATAAACATATAATAAGACGAGCTCAAGAAGAGAAAAATATAGGAAAGGCTATAAAGATTGGATACAACAAGATAATCATAGATGGAGTGGAATGGAGATGGAATAGGAATAGTGAGCAATTGGAAATTCAGGCAACAAAAAACTAACTTACGGAGAGGGTGGAAATACGGATACGAACCATGGCAACGAAAAGGACAAGAGAAGAGAAAAGAGGATTACAGAACGAAAGAATGAGTATAACGGCCATACTGACAAAGGCGGGGGAAGGGAACTAAAAATAGGTACATGGAATGTGCGTGGCACATATCAAGAGGGAGCCCTCAAAAATCTAGCAGGCATAATGTCAGAATACAAATTAGATGTGCTTGCCCTGCAAGAGACGAAACAAACAGGAAACGAGATAGTGGAGATAGGGAGGATCACATTCTTTAAAAGCGGTGGAAAAAATAGACATTTTGGAACTGGTTTTATGGTTAATGAGAGAAGCAAAAAAGCAGTGATGGAATTCAAGGCAATATCGGACAGGATATGTTATCTAAGACTACGTGGCAAATATAGAAAAATAAGCATAGTAAATGGCCATGCCCCAACAGAGGGAAAAGAATTAGAAGTAAAGAATGATTTTTATGATCAGCTAAGTGAGGTATTGGAAAACACCCCAAGGTATGACATAAAGATTGTGATGGGAGATTTCAATGCAAAGGTGGGAAGAGAAGAAATCTATAAGAAAATAACGGGGGCAAAAAGTTTACACAGAGATAGTAATGAAAATGGTAAAAAACTAATTGAATTTGCGACAGAAAACCAAATGAGAATAGCAAGCACGTATTTTGACCGCAAAGACATCCACAAAATTACATGGATATCTCCGGATATACGAACAAAAAATCAAATAGATCATATCCTCGTCGAAAGTAACACATTAAAACGGTTAGAAATTGCAAAAGTTATAGAGGGGCAGATGCGGATAGTGACCATTTTATAGTTATAGCCAATCTTAAACAAACATTGCCTATAGTAAAAAAAGAGCGAAGAGAAAGACAGGCATACGATGTAAGTAAGCTGGAAGAAGATAGGGTATCAAAAAAACTAGAAGAAGAAATAAATTCGAAGCTGTTAGAGGGAAATTTAGAAACGCAGACAATAGAAGAACGATGGGCCATAATACAAGCAGCAATGACAAGGGCGGCAAGCACATGTTTGGGAAAAACTGCGCAAAAAAGGAAAAAAGAATGGTTTGATAGAGAATGTGAAGAAGCGCTAATGAATAGAAATAAAGCAAAAATTGAGAGGGACAGAAACGGATCAGCAGAAAATATAAGAATTTATGAAGAAAGGAGAAAAATCGCCAAACGAATATGCAGACAGAAAAAAAGAGAGATGCTGGAAAAACGACTTAAAACGATAGAGGAACATCACGCAAACAATGAAATTAAAAATTTTTACAAAGAAACTGAGGGTATTAGACAAAGACAAAACATCAAAATGACATATTGCAGAGACGAAGAGGGGCAACTCCTAGGAGAAACAAACGAGAAACTAAATAGATGGGCACAGTATTTTAGACAATTGCTAAACGAAACAGAGGAAACTGGACAACATATAACAATGGCGACAGTACGAACCCAGCAAGGAGAAAACGAGCAGGAAGAAATAGAAGAACCTACCGAAAAAGAACTCGCCGAGATAATAAAATATCTCAAGAAAAATAAAAGTGCAGGAGAAAGTGGTATACCAGCGGAAATCTTGAGGCAAGGCGGGGCGGAATTACATAGAAGCTTGTATCACCTAATATTAAGGATATGGAGAGAGGAGAAAATGCCGGAACAGTGGGGCAACGCCGTTATATGCCCGATTTACAAGAAAGGGGACAGAACGCTCTGTAATAATTACAGAGGGATAGCCTTGCTAGAAGTGGCTTACAAAGTCCTTGCTAAAATTATTAGAAGTAGGCTGCAGATTTACGAAAACAAAGTATTAGGGGAATACCAAGGAGGATTCAGAACGGGAAGATCAACAACGGACCAAATATTTACCCTAAAGATGCTACAAAACAACAGTTACGAGCAGAATCTGGGATTACATATACTTTTTATAGACTTTAAGCAGGCGTACGACTCAATATCAAGAAAAAAATTGTACGAAGCATTGGGAAAATTAGGAATACCATATAAATTGATAAAACTAGTGAAAATGACACTGTCTAACATAAATAATAAGGTACTGTTGGAGGGTAGATACTCGAGGAGTTTCACAACAGCAAGAGGATTACGACAAGGTGACCCACTCTCGACCGACCTGTTTAATGTTCTGCTGGAGCTAATAATGAGAGAAAGTAATATCCAAACGAATGGTCTAATTTTTCGCAATAAGACACAGTGTATAGCTTACGCTGATGACGTGGCATTACTAACAAGATCGAAAATTGAACTCGAAAAGGTATTTGATAGATTTGAACAACACGCAAAAGAGTACGGATTGAAAATAAATGAAGCAAAAACAAAATATATGGAGATGCGAGTGGACGCGAAAGAAGGGGAAAAATATGTGAAATTTAAAACCAAGTCTAAAGAATATAACATAGAGAAAGTTGATCAACTAGAATATTTGGGCGTAACCGTAACAAATAAGGGACAAGAAACAAAGGAAATAGAGAAAAGAATTATAAGAGGCACCAGAGCTGCCGCATCGTTATCGAAACTTTTACGAGAGAAGAACTTATCTAGGGCAATAAAGACGCGTGCATATGAAACAATAATACGCCCGGTGGTTTTATATGCAAGTGAAACGTGGAATAATAACGAAACAAGACGAAGAGAAACTTGAAATCTGGGAAAGGAGGGTGCTGAGAAAAATCTTTGGAGGGGTGAAAATGCAGGACGACCAGTGGCGAAGACGAACAAATAGAGAGCTGGAGAAAATGTATGGTAAACCAAGAATTACGCAAGTGATTCGAGCACACAGAGCAAGATGGTTGGGGCATATTAGACGAATGCGGGAGCAAAGGATACCCAGGAGAGTGTTGGAGGAGGGAGTTGGTGGAAAACAAAGAAGAGGGCGACCAAGGAAAAAATGGCTGCAGGAAGTAATAAAAGATGTGAGGGTGTGGGAGTGACAGACTGGAGAGAAAGAGCAAATGATAGGAAAAAGTGGAAAGAAGTCACCGAAAAAATAAAAACCAAGGGCCTCCAAGGCCTGTAGAGTTGTTTATATACAATCGTCTAGCTTCTAATGAGTTGCCATCAGCAAGTCCATACATGAAATGCGTGCCAGTCATCTCAGCGTTCGTATACATCATGATAGAGTATTTCACTAACTATTAAAGACATGTCAAACAGCCAAACGTCACTCAATCTAAACAAATGCGACCGATGAGACGTATTCAAATGAAATCCACTACTAGATAAAACAGCCGTTTCATGTGATCGAGATCGAAAAAATAACAACGCATTGTAAACAATTTTTTGTACTTGATAAACTCATTGGCGTACATATACTTTTATTTTATTAATAATTCCAACGAAATATCGAATATGATTGTTGCAATTTTATTCGCCCTGTTCTCGAAACAAGGGTTTTTTCAAAAATCATCATAAGACAGAATATTCTTAGAATAAGCCAAGGAATAACCCCATAAATTTTTGCCGCATGTTTACCTAACACCTTGTATAAAGCTATTCACATACGTGCATACAGTTATAGGCACCTTTGACAAAATTAATGGGTTTCATGTTTCTTGCATTTTTTTTTTGTGATAGATACAGTCGCGAGCAAATGTTATAGGCACCCTAAATTTTGAGCGAATATCACAGTAAAAAATGAGAAAATAAAAACTTGTAGGTAATACATTATAAATATGTAGTATTTTAAGGGATCTTATTAATTTGTTGCATATTAGAGTGTTTTTAGTACAGCTATAATACTTTTTCGATGGGAGGGGGAAAGTGACATCTCGAAGACTTGAAAATATATAAAAAAATAATACATTTACAAAAGGTATTTATAAAGACTATTGTAATCATAAAAGACGATTATATAAACGTTGAAATACATATGGATTGACTCTTTGGAAGCACAGTACCTATCGAACGCAGGACGCCGAAAAACTATCAGATAACAATTCTTAAATGTTAAAAGTGATTTTTCATTTATTGTGCTTAAAATAAAAAACTGAAAGAACCAAAATATTGATTTAAAAACATATGTATATCAATGTTAATAAATATTGAAATGAAATATTCTGGCTGTAGTATGTAGTTTAGCGCTAAAGTATTTTATATCTTTTATTTTTAAAATTTACTGGCATTTTTAAAAATGCAATAATATTGTGGGATATTGTATTTAAAAAAAGAAAGTTGAAGGCTGTACCGAGCTTACGGAACACCCTGTACAAATCCCGATAATTTGGCGTTATAGAAAAATCATATTCCTGCAACAATTTATAAAAACTTTTTTCGCTATCTGTCACTGTTTATGAATTATATATACAGGGTTTTCCACGGAACTGGCTGGTTAGAAGTTTTCCGGCTTAACGAAAATTCCTCAGTTTTAAAAAATTGGGGTTTGCAACAATTTGGCACTTACTTTCTTTCTAAAATATTTTCACCTTTTTTGCACTTCCGGTTAACCGGAAGTCGCCGCGAACTTTGTTATTTTAAATGGAACACCCTATATATTATTATATTTTTGAATTTACTATAAAATTCTATGACGATTACTATTAGGGTATCTTATACCTATCTTCAACTGTTTCTAAGATATTACGATTTTTGTTAAAATTTTGACATTTACATTGTTGTATGTAATTGGTTAATTCTCACTTGATTTAAGTGTCAGAAATCTCCGACTTTCAAATCAACAAGTACTAACAGTGTTTTACCAAAACGTAGAAAAAAAAAATCAGTGACATTATACAGGGTGTTTAAAAATTAGTGACATGTCCAAGAATTTTGAATGTTGCAAAACTTAATTTTTTCAAATAGAACACCCTGTACATTTTTCTATTTTTGGATGTACAATTAAATTCTATGCCGATTTGCTGTAGCATTCCTATACCCATCTTCAGTAGTTTTCTTTTAAATTACTCGTTTTGTTTATTACCGCTTTCAAATGGCCGAATAATTTCTATCTGGTGAGCCATGACATTAACATCACAACAATTTATTATTATTAGTAAATATTATTGTTATAATCATTGTTACACGTCGCGTGTTCAGATAAATGCTATTATTATGGAACTTATGAATTAGATAATGAAAAATATTGAAGGAGCTTATTTTAACCTGGATACTTTAAATTTATTTTACATTCACTGAGAATGCAGGATGAACTTATAGAGAATTTACGGTAATTATAGGGATTTATTTTCGGCTAATATATCTAATAAAATTCAGAAAACTTTGAAATAATACATTACACAGATTACACACTGTACGCAACTTTCGGTACTACCAAGCAAGATTTAATGATTCGTGTGACGAGAACGTTTGATGAATTAGACCCAGTTGAAGTGAGAAGAAGTATAAGACGTCGAATAATAAAATGCTTGGACGTAAACGGAATTCACATTGAGCATTTCTTTTTGATACTCTATGTCATGGTTCAAGTTTATGTTGCTTGTAAATTGCATTTGTTAAGTATGCATGTATCTAAATATTCTTCATAAAAACCTTTATAATTTATAATTTTGAAAATACTTTAATATATCAAAAACTTTAAAACATCTGTCTGACAAGCACAATACGTTTTAGTGAAACAATTTTTGTTATGTTGTCGTCGTTATCGTTTATGCCATTTCCCTTAATTTGAAACCAAGCTGTAAAGAGAAATCATTTCAAAATTTTCTGGATTCCGTTAGATATATTAACAACCAATAAATTCCTTTAATTACATTGAATTCTCTATAAGTTCTTCCTGAATTCTCAGTGAATCTAAAATAAATTTCTAGTATCTAGGTTAGAATAAGCTCCTCCAATATTTTTCATTATCTAATTCATAAGTTCCATAATAATATTCATCGATCTGAACACGCGACGTGTAACAAACAATGATTATAACAATAATACTTACTAATAATAATAAATTGTTGTGATGTTAATGTCATGGCTCACCAGATAGAAATTATTCGGCCATTTGAAAGCGGTAATAAACAAAACGAATAATTTAAAAGAAAACTACTGAAGATGGATATAGGGAATGCTACAGCAAATCGGCATAGAATTTAATTGTACATCCAAAAATAGAAAAATGTACAAGGTGTTCTATTTGAAAAAATTAAGTTTTGCAACATTCAAAATTCTTGGATATGTCACTAATTTTTAAACACCCTGTATAATGTCACTGATTTTTTTTTCCACTTTTGGTAAAACAATGTTAGTACTTGTTGATTTCAAAGTCGGAATTTCTGACACTTAAATCAAGTGAGAATTAATCAATTACATACAACAATGTAAATGTCAAAATTTTAACAAAAAACGTAATATCTTAGAAACAGTTGAAGATAGGTATAAGATACCCTAATGGTAATCGTCATAGAATTTTATGGTAAATTCAAAAATATAATAATATATAGGGTGTTCCATTTAAATAACAAAGTTCGTGGCGACTTCCGGTTAACCGGAAGTGCAAAAAAGGTGAAAATATTTTAGAAAGAAAGTAAGTGCCAAATTGTTGCAAACCCCAATTTTTTAAACTGAGGAATTTCGTTAAGCCGGAAAACTTCTAACCAGCCAGTTCCGTGGAAAATCCTGTATATATTCACCCTACTAGTGAAACACCATGCAGAGGTCGTCAGCTGATATCATACACTCTTTAGGCTGAGATATTGAATTGATGTGGGCGTCTCAGCTTTTCCATAATCTCAAAAAATATTTACAATACTTACGGTATCTTAGTCTGTACGCCCTCCACCTCTAATCACATACTACTTCGGGCTGCAAATACTAGGAGAGAGGGGAATCACAGAGAGGCACGTGCCTTTAACTAAACTACTTTATTGCCCCGCTTAAAAGCTCAAACAAAATGCGACACCACCGCTAGCAGCGCACCACGCGCCCTCTAATCCGAATCAAAACATAGCAGTCCATAAATCAAGTGCGCACCATACTCTCCATGGCCGCACGATCGCAGATGGATTAACGCAGAAACCGGAGAGCGATACGCGACGGTCACGTGACGGACACGTGACCTTGGCGCGCGCCACCGCGTCTGGATTACGCTAATAGTGTTGTTAATCCGTGAAAGGATCTATACTAGCGCTCTCGTCCCTCCGGGCGATGGGAAAGATGTTTGTTTTCGCGCACCCGTAATGCAGAACATTAAAAAGACATCAATTATATCGCAGACTATAAGGAGGAATAAAAAAAAGGGGTGAATCTATAATAATAAAGTTGATGGGGTTAATTTTATAACACCTCACCTATATCCTCTCTCAACTCTCGTCTATTTCCCATACTTTCCTTGAATTTAAACGGTAGCATTTTATACTGCTAGATACTTGAATACGCTACGGTGTCAGACACAAAGTTGGGGATTAGGGTTTTCTTGGTTACCGTTCTGCGCGCGCGAGGAAGGGATCTTGTCGGGCTGTGAAACTGCCGTTTCACGTCGCGAATACAAATTGTAGCCAACCAAGGCTTGTATGTGTGTAAGTACGTCTGCCTTCCCTCTGCTGTTAGAGGCGCACAGACTGCTGAAAATGGTAGAGGCGTAAGAGGCATTCGGTAGATTTTATTGGGTAATTCATACTCACTTTGTGCCCTCTTATGGAAAAGTTGTCTTCGCTGTAAGCGAAAGGAACATTTTATTGCCCGCTTTTTTCTCGGTGTCCCCGGCTATTTTATTTTCCAGTAAGAAATTGCGGAAATTCCTTTTTTTATATGTTAGGGTGTTACACTAGTCGTTGAATAATCACTAGAGTGTAGTGATGTCTAAAACTGTTTCTTTACGTTAGCAGCTACAACCTGCTTCTGCTACTTTTGGTTAGCAGTTTAACCCTAAACCTACCAAGTGTGCTTTTGAGGCACAATTGATTTTGAAATTGCTGGAACGTTGTAAGTTAACTGCCCACAGACTG
Source organism: Protaetia brevitarsis (assembly GCA_004143645.1). Lineage (NCBI taxonomy): Eukaryota > Metazoa > Arthropoda > Insecta > Coleoptera > Scarabaeidae > Protaetia > Protaetia brevitarsis. The sequence continues at coordinate 71,204 of RXPK01001754.1, forward strand.
GAGGATTTTTGTATTCTCAAAATAAACTATTTAACACAGAATGACATAAAAATTTTTTAAAAATATTTTTCCTATTTTACTAAAAAAATTAAACATAATTTACCGACACGACCTACCAAGGTGTCTTTGAGGCACATACTGTTATTATACTATAAAATGCATTGCTACGTTATTTAAAACTAGGTATGTGGGTAAATCCCCCGTAATAAGATATGCTTTATATTTCGGGACTTTCCCCTTGTATGTAAGAACTTCCAGTTGCATATGAAGGGGAATTCCCTAAATGCGTTTTGCTAAAACAGTCTGCATTGCTATCAGTGTATTTGTGACTTTCCTAACGAACGCATTGGCCGTTTTAGGTGTCTATTGGTTAATTTTATTTCTTTTACCTAGTGGAGAGTATAGTATAGACCAGGTAAGCAAAATAAAGTTTTGATTGACCCCAGTAAAAATAGATTTGTTGTTTTATGCTTATTTGGTTTTGAAATTTATGCAGAAAGTAGACCGATTGTTGACTGACCGACGCCGGCCACTAACTGAAAAGGAGTTGCTCGATGCATTGTACGAAAGTGATGAGGATTTGGGAAGGGATGTAAATGATGGTGAAGATGAAGAAGAGCCAAATGACGAAACCTCTTCTAGTGAAGCGGATTATCAAGAAACTGGCGATGAAGAAAGCGATGAACAAGAAGGAAGTGACGATAGTGATGCTAATGATGAACCGCCCGGCCATTCGCAAACTTTTATTGGAAAAGATGGTACCGAGTGGAATGCCACGCCGATTGCCAAGGGAAAAACACATGCACACAACATAATTACAACAGCTTTGAACAAAGTGAAACTTCACCTGGAGTGCATGTTGATACTCCTTGTGACGCATTCAATTTGTTTCTTGATGATACGGTTATTGGTATTGTGGTTGCTTTCACTAATAAGGAGGCTGTTCGTATTCTTGGCGATTTGTGGAAACCAGTTGACGACGTTGAAATCCTGCTGGAAGAAATAAACAAGGAATGGTGGACTATAATGAGCTATGGAATCCTTTATATGGAAATCCTGTTTATCGAGCGTGTATGTCACGAAATAGATTTACTCAATTACTAAGATTTATTCGTTTTGACGATAAAGCGACTAGAACCCTCCGAAGGCAAAAGGACAAGTTGGCACCAATTAGAGACCTGTGGGACCGTGTTAATACAAACTTGCTGAAATATCTTTCCGACAGTACCTGCCAAGCAAGCCAGATAAGTACGGTATGAAAATTTGGTGGATATGCGATAGTGGAACTAGTTATCCGTTACGTGGTATACCGTACTTAGGAAAAGAAGGTCTCAACAGAGCAGAAAACTTAGCGCAAAAGGTGGTTGAAGACCTTTGTGAACCTTTTCTGAGAACTAAAAGGAATATTACGTTCGACAACTTCTTCACCAGCTACGAGCTTGCATCCAGTTTGCTTACCAAAGGCCTAACTTGTGTAGGAACGCTCAGAAAAAATAAGCGCTGCATACCACCAAATTTTTTACCTCACAGGCGACGGAATATTGAAAGCAACTTGTTTGGTTTTCAGAAGACAATGACTTTGGTATCTTATGTACCTAAGAAAAATCGCTGTGTCATATTATTATCTACAATGCACAACGACTCCACCATTGATGAGGAAAATAAAAATAAATCTGAAATCAATAAGTACTACAATTCCACGAAAGAGGGTGGATACACTTGATCAGATGGTACATACATATTCAGTGAAACGCAAAACTAATAGGTGCCTTTGATCTATTTTTTCAATATAATTGATGTGTGTGGAGTAGCTTCATTTGTCATTTGGAGAAATATCCATCCTGACTGGCATATTTCCAAAAAACGAAGACTTCGCAAAATTTTCTTACGAGAAATTACAACAGAATTAGTAATGGGGCAAATTAGACGTCGTAGTTTGAGTGGCTTGCATAAAAGTCATACTTCATTGATACAAACTACGTTGAATCAAGTACAACCACAGGGGAGTCTTCGGCTCGAGAAGTAAGAAAACGAAAACGGTGCTATATTTGCCCATCAAAGAAAAGCAGAATGTCAACACAGTTATGTGATAAGTGTAGCAAACGGTTTGTGGTGACATTCAGAGAAAATACTCACGTGCACAAATTGCAAACTAAATAAATAACTTTCAAATATTTTACTATCTTGTACTATTTTTAAATTATATCTTCTGACACACAATATTCTTTCTATAATGTTTTAATCTTACTGTATACCTATTACATGCAAATGCATATTTTGCTATTATTTACATCAACAATGTGTACAAATAGATGTGTGCCTGTGAGGCACACCTTGGTAGAACACGTTACGATAAAACGTTGGTAGGACTAGGGTTAAAAAAGCTGTTTCTATAACTTTGCACATCGCCCCAAAGTGTCTTTTGTTACCGCTATTCATCAATATTTATATGTATTGCTATGATATCTAAGGTATGGAATCTATTTTAAAGGCATTCACAACAAGGTTCTAAACTAAATTATCTAGTAATTCAAAAGTGAGGCGTGTACTCAGTTGCCTACTCTACAGGCGAATTATGAATTTGTTAAAGATAGTTATTTAAAATGAATAATATTAGCATTAGATGCTAAATATTGCTTTATTATAATGTAAACTTTATTTTATATGTTAATTCAAACTGACCTGGTATCTTTTTTATGTTTGTTATATTTGCTCGGAGAGATTTTTCAGTCTTCGGGGTGTTTTTATTTTTAACGTTTGGCGTATTCCCCTCAAACTATAGAAAATAACGGTATTTTAATGTCGGTTAGCTTTATCTTTCAAAATTCAGGTTGGTCGACCTGTGTGATAACAATCGAAGGCTGTTGACCGTTGAATATGATTTGAATTCTCATTCTGTTGGTGGCTACCAGACACGACGGTTGTCTTAATCTTCCTATAACGTTTTTTTGCCACAATTTAAAAAAATTATCAAAGTTCCAAGAAGTATTACCTAAAAAAAATATCGATACAACTCCTGTTTATGTAATCTTTATCGAATACCTGAAATTTGCCAAGAAAATATCCTATAAAAATATCCTACGAAGATCTCCCGACCAGATTTGCCTTTCCATGCCATTGACCGAGACCGGGGGCCCGTTCCTTTAGAAACTACAGTCCAGTACCAGAGATTGCCAAGCGTCGTGTCCTTTTCAAGTTAGTATTTTCAAGTTAGAATCACCTTACCTAAAACAGATCGGAATTAATTCAGTTCCCTTTCAATTTTAATCAGAAACTTATATATTTTTGTGTAATTTATTTCACCATACGATAATTTGGGGTTAGTTTATAAGAACCGCCATTTAGTTTAGTTATTTTAGTAAATTTTATATGTAAGGGTTGTATAAAAATATCACCGAATTTGATCTGTGATAAAATAGCTATCTTTAACAAATATCGATAATCATAGATAATCGTTTGCTTTAAAAATTTTAGTATTTGCCGTTTACGGGTAGATGGCGCCGTTATTTATTTGAATTTTAATTTATTATATGACGTTTCCATAACCTCATTAGTTTTAAAAATGCCAGGAGAGTTTGAAGACGTGTTTTTGTATTAAAGTTTGTCTTATATAGTATTTTACTGATGCCAATTTACGTACCTTGTGATCATAGAGTCTCAATTGATAAGGAAACATAGCATTTGGATAAATAAATAAAGATTTAAGCTTGTTTTGGTTTGAAACGTTTCTTTTGTTTGTACAGTAAGTGTTTCACATCGATTTTCGATATTTACTTATTTCAAATTTTAATAAACCGAGAAGGGGCTTTGAGAGTACGCGCGTTAGGTGAGAAAATTAACTGCCTATTCGTTAAGAAGTGTCCCGAGTACGATTCTGACAGATGATCTGGTCCCCTTTGAAGCGTCCCGTGCCACCTAGCAGGTAGGAAGTCACTTTCCACAGTTTTCTTGCACTTACTTAGAGAGATCGCTGGGTGTATTGAAACCACTATTTTAATAATATTGATTTTATTGAAAAAAAAAAATAAAATAAAATCGTAAACGGACAAGCTAAATAAAAATAATATAAATTTGAATATAATATTAAATTAGTATTGAACTATAAAAAATTAAATTTTGAAATCCCGGGCATTGTGTTCTGAAAAACAGAGCAGTATATGCATTTATATTGCAGATGACTCTATTTGATTCATTCATAATTCATGATTCATACATACATATTTCTGACACTGGTGTTCGTTACACACTTTCCCTTACGTATGAAATTTTTGGTAATGTTTTTCCTTAATTTATCTGGTTTCATATTTCATTTCTATTGATGTACTCATAAACACACAGAAGCGTGAAAAAGGTTTATTTTAAATGTTTTAAATTCATCCCATCTTGAAAGGAGACCAACGTAGTCGGAACATTGAATGTTCTTAATCAGATTCTGGCAACGTAGTCGTTTGAGAAACCCGACTCACCCCATCTAGCCGGTAACCAGCGTGCTAAACTTTAAACTCTCTCTAACAAGATTTATTACGAAATGAATTACTTAAAGTTACTCGGGAATAGACGGAGTGAGAGATAGAGGGAGAGGTTACACGTGGAATTAGCCCCACTTTTTACTAAAGTTGCGTATTTATCACATATATACAGTGCGTCCACATTTTGATGCTCACCATTGGTATGCATGTATCTCGGTTATTAAAAGAGATAGAGTAACGGTTAAACGGGAAATGTTTTGTAAAATTAATAACCCCAAGAAATATCGTTTTAAATTTACCCTAACTTTTTTAAATTTCAATATATTTATAAAAAAACAATTGTAGATTTCCATTTTTCTCAATAACCGCTTCTAAAGCTCAACATTATTCAAACTCTTTTTTGAGACAATTTTTCTGGTGTAAAGAGAAATCCCAGGTTGTCATTTGTTTTCAAGTTATTGACATTATCTTTTGTTTTTTCATATGGCGGTCATATTTTAATTTTTGATTAATTTGATAATCTTTAAAAAGAGCTTTTCAACGATGTATAATATTATTTGGCATATTTTGTCAGTTTCATTTTCTATCTGTCATCCGCTTCATAGCCTACTATCTCACTGTTTCACACTGACGCGTCAGTGTGAAGCGTCATGACATTTTATGGCTTCTAATGTTATCGTTTTTATTTGTTATATGTTTTTTGTTAATATGAAAGTAACTGTCAGTACACTGAGAAAACAGTTTTAATATAAATTTATTATATCAGTATTATTTTAAGTATAAACATTTTTATTTTTATTTTAAAAATATGTTTATTTTACCAGTAGACATTATTTTATTTTATATATGTTTATATTAGAACTTAATATATTATTAAAATCCCGACAATCGGGAAGGTTCGTTCAAGTCCGGAGTGCCTCGCTTTTTTAACCAATCATTACGCAGTGAAATTAAAAACAAATAGCAATTCAACAGATGCAACTTAAAATGAAGTTCTTTTTACAATGGACGGATATCCCAACAGACAATGTAAAATCTACTTACCTGGGGATCTGACAATTTGGTGGAATGATTTCAAGGTTAGTACTGAACATGTACATATTACCCTAGCTTAGTTTGTGTCTGATTTGCATTCAAATAAGTAATCATAAGTAAAAACTTGATTTTTAGTTATTGATAATTTATTCCGTCAATAAAAAGCTGGATATATAGGTAGTGCATTTTTTTTTATCTGGCTACCATTGCTATTTCGTTGTTATTGGTTATTAGCAAACTGTCTACTACCTATTGTTATCTCTATGCACACATCATTTTTTTCGAAAATTTTGAAATAACTCGATATAGGATAGTACCATAGACAACAATACGAAAGATTTTAGAAATTTGAAGAACAAGCAACATAATACTTTAATTAGACCTAAATTGGATAGTGGAATCATCAATTCTGAAAAAGTTTTTCCTGGGGTAATCTAGAAGATTTATTTACAGAATATAGTGACTTGAAGTTAATGTTTTAGGGTTTTAAAGCACTATTAAATACTATACGTAATGGGAGAGCCATATTACATTCAGTGCAGCACATACAACTCTAACACCTGAAGAAATACGTATTCTTAAGGAAAAAGTATGTAAAAAGATATTGTAAAGATTAAGCCGATACATGTAAATGGTACTTTGTATAAAATAAAGATATGATACTTGTTTCATAGCCGCTTTTCTACATATGGTAAGATAAAATATATTTTTGTTCAGGACTTGTATTGTATACTTTATTCGGCGGAAAGTTATATATGTCTTTAAGACACAGTCATTTCTGAAGAACGCCTTCATATTTTTAATTTCATTATTATTTTCATTTTCTCTCTTTTGAAATAAACAGATACATAATTAAAATTACTTTATTATTTGTCTAACATACAATGTTTAACCTAAGAAATATGGCAAATTACTTTTTTATTTATATATCACCAGTAAACATTATGATTTATGCAACCCGAAATTTATATGTTTATACTCGATAAGACTTAGTTAAGACTCATAAGTTACTTAGAATGAATAAATGCTGAATAATTTTAGTAATTATACATACCGAATAACATAAAAAAGTTGCGTATTGACTTTATAATATAATAACATTTAACATGTCAATGTGTTTATTCTAATCAGCTATTTCAGCTGTTGAAATACAGTAAATACTAATTTGACGTTGTAACTAACAAATTAATATGTACTGTTTTGTCAGTTTACAGTTAAACGATACCATAATTTGTAAGTTAATATAAATTTCCATTAAAACTACACAAATCTTATTTTAACAGTAAGCAAAAACTATATTTATACTAAAGATATATACATTTTAAAGGTAAGTATAGTGGCTTTTAATTTAAGGAAATATATTTCTCTTCAAGTGTAATTTTATTTTATGTGTTGTAAACAATATTTTAATGAAAGACACAACCCCAGTGACCAACTATATTTATTTCATATTTTATAAACATTTAAAGAATATTAAATCTTTTTTGAATATTAGTTATATTAATATTATATGCATAAAATATATTGTAGAAAATATATTAGGAAAACATTTAAAAAGTATATATGTTATATAGCATTAATAATATTTTATTGCAAATGTTTCTCAATATATTTTTCATAACTCTGCAAGAATATTTTGCTTTGTATTTCTGTAAATATTTATTTCATATAAAAAAAAGATTGAATTTTTGCTTTTGTACATTTGGTGCGTAGGACGAATAATATAAAATGGGAAAAATATGCATACATATTAAGTAAGTATGTACCTATTTAAAATGATAGTTTAAAGATTAAATTAGATAATATATATCTAAATTATGATTTAGTTAGTATCTAAGTTGAGCGCTGTAACTTTTCTATTAATATATCTGCGTTTTGTATTATATTATTTGTAATATTTGCAAGTTGCGAACGTCAACAAACACCTCTATTCATTACGTGCCGGTGTTATATGATTTAGTATTGTTTATGCGTCTATGGATTAGGTACATAGAATGCATACGTGCACGTGCGTATCATCAACGTTTTCATTCGTTTGTTCGTTACATGTTACAGTTTATAATAGTATACGATTATGGCAGATTAGGGTTAACTGTGTAATTAATTGTTGCGGGGTGTGTTTTAGTTTTTGTGGTGACTAAGAGGTAAGCAAAACTTGCACATGTCATGGCATTTATAAGATAATTGGAATGCTCAATATCGCTATGTACAGAAATCGTTTAATAATATAATTGTAGGAATTTTATGCATCATATATGTACTGCATCTACCAGATAAATTGCTAGTTGATTTGCTTAAGAGATTCATCTCGACAGATAAGCGTCATAACCTCAAATAGAGGTTAGAATGCGTTGTGTTGTTTTATTGTTTGTACATAGAATGTTTCAAATATTATGAAATAAGGTAAAAATAAGTATCGTAAGTATTAGAATGTAGCTACCACTTCAATTATTGTAAATGCTCCAAATGTATTAGTAGGTGTTGATAATGTTGTACGATGTTTTATTCATGGTATGATCTAATACAATTGGCATTGTTTTAGAGGCCACAAGGAAACGCCATGAGAGCGCCACTACCGAAGATATGAAAAAAGCCATAGGGTTGTACCTGGCACCAGCCAAGGCTAGACTTAAAAATGAGTATTTTATTTTTATTGGCTTATTCAAATAAAATGATAATAAATACGTTTGTTTTTCATTTAGAACACTTCAATTAAAGAATAGTGATTCATTTGATAAACCCAAACAAGTTCTTGCTTTTAGACAACTCTATGTATGTTTCAACTTTTCGTTATCGACGTTATACATTCTAAATAACCAAGAACAATTTTAGTTCATTTCGACAAATTAAATAGATTGCATAAAAAAGATTTCAATTTTCATATAAATATTTTACAAATATTTTAGAAAAAAATATTGCGCTTACATTAATTTAAAAATGGAATAAATATTTTAATTGAATATTTTATCTATATTTAGAAAAAAATATGAAAAATATATTCAAAACCTCTCACGAAAAATATTTATAAATATATTTTTAAAAAATATCTATGTAATATTTTTCTGGCTGTTAGGGATATTTCTTTGATTTCGGCAAAACATTTACCATTTAATTGTTGCTCTATGTCTTCTAATAATCGAGATACCAATAGTAAGCATCGAAATGTGGACACACTGTATACCTAAAGGGTAAACCATTTAATTTAACGAAATTTACTCTGTTCGTAACTAATATAGGACAGTATCCATTTTTTCCCCATTATCCTGCTATTCCTTTCCTCTTCTCTCCTATATAGGTATAACTAATAACGACCAGCATTCGGTTCACAGTTTTTTTCTGCATGTATCTTACTGCTTCGTCGATTAACGTCCGCTACTGCCAGTCACTCTCTCTTTTCGTCTTCATTTAAAATCCGTCTCTCTCCAGATCAGGTCTTTGGCGCGTACTCTCTCGGCTCGAAAGTGTCGAGGCGTCAGAAGCTATTTGTGAGGCGTAGAGATGTGTTAATTTGATGCCCTTATTGACTTGTCATCTATCCAATTATTGATTTTTTTTCCTCTGCCGGTCTTGACTGGATTTCGCTCTTTTTGATTGGTCTTTTTTCTTTCTTATTTCTTACGGGGAATGTTCTATCTTTTTCTAATAGAGCGCTTTCACTCTTCCGACAGAAGAATTCAATAAATCTTGTTATTTAGTAAAATTGGTAGAGCCAGAAAATTGTTTTGAAATATGCTGACTGGAATCCCATCTTATTTATTTTAAATTAATATCAAATTGATTTTAAAAATTGTTCGTTTAAGGTGGTGTTTAGCCATTCATGATATAAATTATTGGATTTAACTCTAAATGTCACCAAATTACTTAAAAGCCGAAGATTCAGTCACTGTGACTAAACACACATATGATTGATTTTATTGTAAATATTATGCTAATTTCTTGAAATTTATTGGTTAGTCAATATCTTCCATTCTGCGACAAAATGATAGTGGATTTATTGTGGATATAGTGGATTGATAGGCAATTTTCTAATTTAACAACATTTTGTCGCAGAATATTATGTTATTGCATAATTTGTAAAAAAAGAAATTTAAAGTTAGATTTTTACATTAATTAATTTCTTTTTAAATTATTATTTTAAAGAAAATTTTAATTGGCACTCATCCATTAGTAAACAAAAAATAAAATTGATATACCATTCCTTGATAAAACACCAAAACGCTGGATTGCATCGCTTATGAACCAAAGACTTCAGTTT